>APFE030345318.1:199693-227300 GCA_000404065.3 Pinus taeda
CTCTTCATGGCGATTCTATATTTTACAGGAAAAGATAATGGTCCTACTATTGAAGAATACATAAAAGAAAAAAAGTCAGTATTGACACAACATTGGAGATTGTTGGTAGTGGCTCATTTTTCAGATGAGGCGGCCACATGGTGGGAATTACAGAGCAAAAAGAAGTTGTTCACCCTTTTAAATGAAGAATTTGGAAAATTACTTTTAGACAGATGGTTTCATGCCAGAAAACAAGATAATGAGAAAAATGTGGGGTTATTTCCTACCGGTATCTCCTTATTGTAGGTTCATGGATTGATTCAAAAGGAGAAGATGGTTGTGTCTATAAATCCTAGCTACAAGCATAATTTTCTCAATGTTAATTTGACAAAAAAATTGCAAGCTCCAGCAAAACACATTGAAAATACACAGGTTGGTAATGAGGATGTTCAAGTTTATAAATATTTGAAGCTTTTTATGGATAGGTACGTGTTGCATTGTGATTTTTATACTTCAGATATGAATAACATGGATGTTGTTTTGGGATATCCTTGGATGGAATCTGTGGGTACTATCAATATTAATGTGCAGAAGAAATTCCTGAAGCTCTCATATAAAAATAAGAAAATTACATTGCAGGATATTTCCATTAAGCCACAGAAAAAGACTACAGAGGCAGTAGCATAAAGCTCTAATGACACTTACACATTAGATGATGAGCCTTTGATGGCTGACAATCAAACACAAAAAGAGGCTGAAGCAAAAAAGGTTACAGGTACTGATACATCAGATGAGGACTCAGTGGTTGAAGTAATATTGGAATATAAGAAACAACAGTAGGCACCACAACATGTACCAGATACCAATCAGGCTCCATTAGGTGGTGAATTAAAGAAAGATACATTGTTGGTTCAAACTTCAGCATATCGCCACCCACATCACCCCGCAAGAAAACAACCAACAAGATGGCAACGAATTAGCCACAAGGACAACAACCCCTGCATGATAGATAGAGAGCAGCGACGATCCACCTACTACACACAAGAGCCGCCAGGGTCAACTTGCATCTCAAGCGAGCGAGGCACCAGCTAGATCGAGGGTTCACCTATCTCTTGGATGGCTAGATGCACGTGCATGGTACCAGTGGACTACTCTTTTGAGTAGATCTTATTATTTATGTTTTTCCTATGTTTCGGGAATGAAACATGTTAAGGGGGGTGGAATGTAGTATACATAGGGGGATAATATGGGGTACAAAGGGAGGTACCTAAGGGATTAATGTAATAATGGGATGGGCCATAGTAATAAATAAGGTGGTTAACCTGTATCATGTAAGGGACCACAAGTAGTTAGCAATAATGTAATATGCCCATGGTATTAGATAGATGGTATTGAGGGAACCAGGGTAATGACCCATAGTATTGTATGTATGAGGCCTATATAGAGGCTAGAGACTCCTCATTGAGAGATGTGAAGGAATTATTGTATGAACATGCATATGGCTTCTGGAGTGCTCTCCTTCCTTAAGGAGTGAATGTATGGTGTTGCCCTATCTTAAGGGTTTGATTAATAAACAGAGGCATTTATATCTATTTCTATCTTATTATTTCTGGGTATATTTGTGTTCTCATATATTTTCATATCAAATCTATAACAGGTTCCACAAGCGGAAAACCCAAAATACACTAAGAATCATCGCAAAACACATTTAGATTAGAAATCGAACTTCAAATATTCTGGACAGAGGTTTTTAAAGTTATCAGGTCCGTGGAACCCAAGTCGCATCACTTCAGTGGAGAGGAACCAACTTGTTGAATCGCTAAATTCCGACATAGTGATACAACCGGATCCGAAATATTATAGAGAAGGGTTGATAGCCTATCGAGTCCGCGAAGGTTATCGCATCGCATATTTGAAAGCATAAGGAGCCTGGCAATTAGATAGTGAGATTTGTGATTAGGCGATTAAATCGCAATCGTTGAATCGCGATCAACCACAACCGTTGGATTGCCAAGCGGTCTCACTATAGTGGATGGTATTTCGGATGCGCTGAAGGTTGTAAGTGGTTTTAGTGGTCCGGCACCCGATACCATTGAAACACTGCCACGTAGCAAAGGCGGAGGGAATAAAAACGTATATCGGGTGGTTAACCCCCGATCCATTGTTCCACCCGAAATCTCTGACAACCTTCAGATCTCACTAATCTAGATCTACGGTTCGAAAGCATTGGCGCGTTGACTTCTGGTGTATGATAAGCGTGCCAATTTAAAAAGGTAAATATTAATGTTTTGCATGGTTTCTCAATGTAATTCGATTAAAAGGGAAAACAGTCGGTTATAGTTAAAAGAGGATCCGTGAGGTGATATTTGAGGTTTTTTGAGTTCTGCTTCCGTGCTAAGTCATGAAGACACCAACAAAGACACACCAACAAGGACTCCAAGATTTTTATAGCAGCATGGATCTTCAACCAGATTAACAGATGAATATTCTCCCAGCAATTAATCAGGTGATGAATCAAGCAATGGTAAGAGAAAGGTGAGAAGTCTGAAAGATATTTATGATGATTTATATGTTAGTTCAAATTTCGCATTGTTGTCATTCCAACCCCTTCGTTCGAAGAAGCAATCAGAGATCAAAATTGGGTGCAAGTCATGGATGAAGAAATTGAAGCTATTGAAAAGAATGACACATGAGATTTGGTTGATTTACCAAAGGATAAAAATCTCATTGGTGTAAAGTGGGTGTAGCAAAAGGATTCTCGCAGCAACTGGGAATAGACTTTGGAGAAAAGTTTGCTCTCGTACCCAGATTGGATACTGTAAGAGAAGTTCTAGCCACAGCAACTCAGAACAAGTGGAAAGTATACTAGATGGATCTGAAATCAGCCTTCTTGAATGGAATTCTAGAATAAGAAATTTATGTGCAGCAGCCTCTAGGATATGAAGTTGAAAGTTTACAAGTTGAAAAAGGGGCTTTATGGACTAAAGAAAGCACCTAGAGCTTGGTATAGCATAATCGAGAGCTACATGATTAAGAATAGATTTTGCAGAAGCAACATTGAACCTACCTTGTACACAAAGGTAAATGAGCATGGACAGATTTTGATTGTTTGCTTATATGTTGATGACATGACTTTTACAAGTGATTTTGAGATAGATGAATTTAAAGCAGCAATGACGAAAGAATTTGAGATGACAGATCTTGGTCTCATGAAATATTTTCTTGGCATAGAAGTTGAGCAATCTGAAAAATGAATTTTTAGTTGTGAAAATAAATATGCCAAAGATTTGTTGAAAATGTTCAGGATGGAAAATTGCAAATTTGTCCCTACTCCAGTTGCAACAGGGACAAAGTTAAGCAAGGATGCTGAATGATCAGATGTCAATCCAACTCTATTCAAAACATTGGTTGGCAACATCATGTATCTCACAGGTACATGACCAGATATCATGCAAGGAGTGAGTTTGATTTCTAGATTTATAGAGACACCAAAAGACACACATTGGAGTGCAGGAAAAGGAATTTTGAGATACATAGTAGGAACTAGAGATTGTGACATAATGTATGCAAGCACAAAAAAGATAGATTTGATTAGATACATAGATAGTGATATTGCAGGTAGTTTGGATGATAGGAAGAGCACTTCTGGTTATGTGTTCCACCTTGGTTCAGGTGTGATTTCATGGGCATCTAAGAAGCAGCCCATTGTGAAACTTTCGTCAACAGAAGCAAAATATGTAGCAACGACATCAGCAACATGTCAAGAAGTGTGGTTAAGAAGTGTATTTGATGGACTCAGGCAGAAACAACAAGGATCAACATCAATATACTGTGACAATACCTCAATGATTGCACTATCCAAGAATAGTGTGTTTCATCAAAAGAGTAAGCATATTGATACTAGATATCACTTTATTAGAGAACTTGTGAGCAATGGAGAAGTTCACTTGAAGTCTTGTAAATATAGTGATCAATTGGCTGACATATTCACTAAGTGATTAGCACAAGATGTGTTTGAGTTTCATAGAAGAAACTTGGGTGTTGTAAGCCTAGCTGAGACATAGACCGGCAGGCATGTTTGAGTTGCCATGAGTCATGTTTTAGTTTAGTAGTTGTAATTAAGGGGGAGCGTTAAATAAGATAATTACTCTTACATGAGGAGTTGGCTAAACATAGAGAGTCAGTTAACTGAGTGATTGAATGGTTGAGTGTTTGAGTGTTGAATCAAGTCGAGTTAAGTGATAGTTGACTTTGAGTGTGATTGCATGTCAAGATATTTTAGGTTAGTATCTAGTTGGAAAAGGTTCAATACCCTTCACCACGTTCATTGTAAGCATTATGTTTTGTGTGATCAATAGAAGAGCATCAACTCATCTTTTATGTGTGAATTATTTGTTCTTTCTCTCCTTGTGCGATTTCTTTGAGATATATTAATTTAAAGAAGAAATGATGAAAGAACTTGAGATGACAGATCTTGGTCTCATGAAATATTTTCTTGGCATAGAAGTTGAGCAATCTGAAAAAGGAATTTTTATTTGTCAAATAAATATGCCAAAAATTTGTTAAAAAGATTCAGGATGGAAAATTGCAAACCTGTCCCTACACCAATTGCAACAAGTACAAAGTTAAGCAAGGATGATGAAGGATTAGATGTCAATCCAACTCTATTAAAAATATTGGTTGGCAACCTCATGTATCTCATAGCTACAAGACTGGATATCATGCAAGGAGTGAGTTTGATTTCCATATTATGGAGACACCAAAAGACACACATTGGAGTGCAGGAAAAAGAATTATGAGATACATAGCAGGAACTAGATATTGTGGCATAATGTATGCAAGCACAGAAAAGACAAATTTGATTGGATACAGAGGTAGTGATTTTGTAGGCAGTTTGGATGATAGGAAGAGCATTTCTGGTTATGTGTTCCACCTTGGTTTAGGTGTGATTTCATGGGCATCTAAGAAGCATCCCATTGTGACACTTTTGTCAGCAGAAGTAGAATATGTAGCAACAACATCAGCAACATGTCAAACAGTGTGGTTAAGAAGAGTATTTGATGGACTCAAGCAGAAATAACAGGGATCAACAACAATATACTGTGAAAACACCTCAACGATTGCACTATCCAAGCATAGTGTGTTTCAGGAAAAGAGAAAACATATTTATACTAGATACCACTTTATTAGAGAACTTGTGAGCAATGGATAATATCACTTGAAGCCTTGTAAATCTAGTGATCAATTGGATGATATATTTACTAAGTGATTAGCACAAGATGTGTTTGAGTTTCATAGAAGAAACTTGGGTGTTGTAAGCCTAGCTGAGACATAAACCAGCAGGTATGTTTGAGTTGTCATGAGTCATGTTTTAATTTAGCAGTAGTAATTAAGAGGGAGTGTTAAAATAATATAATTACTCCTGCATGAGGAGTTGGCTAAACATAGAGAGTCATTTAATGGTGATTGAGTGGTTGAGTGTTTGAGTGTTGAGTCAAGTCGAGTTAAGTGATAGATGACTTTGAGTGTGATTGCATGTCAAGATATTTTAGGCAAGTAGCTAGTTGGAAAAGGTTCAATACCCTTCACCGGGTTCATTATAAACATCATGTTTTGTGTGTATCAATAGAATAGCAACAACTCGTGATTTATGTGTGAATTATTTGTTCTTTGTCTCTTTTTGTCATTTCTAATCCTAAACAATGACGTCAATAACTTTACATACAACATGGTCGTTGTGCATGGTTAACCTTTCATTCACTGATTTGCTTTTCCATTTTTCCTCCCTAGAAAATTTGGATGTTCCCCATGTCAAATACAAATCAAAAGTGAGTACTTAGTTTCAAACTATTAAAATCCAAGGACGAAAAGTATGGAGCATCTAATTTCAAAGTATTAAACCCACAGTTGTGAGTATGTAAGATTTATTTTAAATGATGTATAATAATGGGTGAACTTTTTTGGTTTAGCTGGAATTTAAAAGAAAATTAACAAAATCTATCAAAAATTATTTTACTGTTGAGGATAATTTTTTATAAATGTTGTAAGGTTGTTTGAAAGGTTAGAAATTAACATATCATTTGTTTTAGATTTAATGGAACTTAAAGGTGGTCAAACTTAATGGAATTAATAACAAGAATCATTGAATTCAATGTTTTTGTGATCAATAATGAATTAAGAATTTTTTTTAGGTAAAAATCATATAAAATAAAATTTTCACCCAAACATTCCTAGCCAAAAAGTATAGTTATTCATAAAAAAAAATTAATCTCATTTAATATTACATTGCACAGAGGATAATCTCATTTCATTAAATTGAACGTAACTCTAAACTGCTAATCAATTCATTTGATGTTATATTGGAGAGATAAGATAATTCATTTGATGTTACATTCGAGAAATAAGATAAGCCCAAGAAGTTAACAGAAAATATTTAGCCATAGAAAATATTTGGACATTTTAAAAATCGAAATATTTGGAAAAAGAGAAACAATTATGTGAAAAATCTAAAACTTAAAAGTAGTTTCCTAGAAGCCTTTTTAAAATCGTCTCTCACAGGATAAGAATTGTGGAATCGAGAATCTTGATATATATTCCTCTGCTACTAAGCCTTCACTTATAAGCTTTTGAAGTCATCAGGGTTGAACAAGAACGACGACGGAATCTAGTTAATATCTCGTTTTACCCAGGGCGTTTATTTATTTATTTTATAAGATTATAAATTGTAAAATACTTGAATAATCTGAATGAACAGAGATATTTGAAAAGTGTTAATAGTTATTTTGTTTTTTTTGTTTTTTTAGTTAGTTAGTGAACAAATTCCACTAGTAGAACAAAATGTTAATAGTTTATATAAACCAAAATCATTGTTTTAGCTTAGTAAAAAAATAAATAAAATATTCTTTTCCAGTCATACTAATCAATTGATCACTTTTCCAATCATACTATCAAGATTTATCAACCATTTATTTATATAACTATTTTAATCTTTAAAACACTAGTCACAAAACATTATTTTATTTATAACTAAAAAAACCACAAAACATTATTTTATTTAAAAATAAAAATAAAAACCAATCGGACATGGCACATGCAGTCATCATTGAGGGAGGAAGTCACCCTCATACTCGGCCCCTTTTCAATTTCTTCTCCTCACCACTGTTAATTTCTTCTCCAGAAGATATGTGGTCTTATGGTTAATGGTTGGGTGAAGAGTTTGGTCCTCGCTGGTGCAATTTGAGGTACAATTAAAGCCTCGGCTTACAGTGTGTGAGCATATGCACTATCTCGCGCATGCTTGGTCTGTGCTTAGGCTGTTCTTGCAAGCAGAGTGAAGCCACGAAGAACATATGCATGGCCTCCTCCATTGGGAAGTCGCTCAGCTTCGGATCTGTAATCTCCATAACTCTTCCTCTCTCTAACTTCGTCATCTTCTTCACCCAACCGGCGAGGTTCATGCCCTCTTCAAATTCGCATTCTCCCACTGGTCGTTTGCCTGTAATCAGCTCAAGCAGAACCACTCCAAAGCTATATATGTCGCTCTTCTCCTCCACTTTCAGAGTGTACGCATACTCTGTCAATTCAATAATTATCACAAAGATGATTATCACATAAAATCGTAAACGAATCACTTTATTTTCCATTTATTTTTAATTCGGGTCATTTGATGGAAAGGCTCGCTCCTATAAAATCATTATTAGAATGGGAAAATCAGACCACTAAGCTTCTCGAAAAGCGCGGGGAATCTCAAAAAACAGCCAAACAATGTGTAGCCTAAATACTTGAGCAGAAACAGTAAAAAAATGATAAAGAATGAAACGACAATTTACCTGGAGCTATGTAACCAAAAGAGCCTGCTATTGAAGACATGCACTCCGAGGCACCTGGATGATGCAGTAACTTGGCCAGGCCAAAATCGGCGATATGTGCTTCAAAATTGGAATCCAAAAGTATATTGTTGGACTTCACATCGCGATGAAGTATAAGCGGCGAACAATCATGGTGAATATAGCGCAACCCCTTGGCAGTCTCCACTGCAATTTTGTATCTACTATCCCAATTCAGATGCACTCCATTGTTTCCATGGAGCAGCTCCCCCAGGCTTCCGTTAGGCATGTATTCATACACCAGAAGATTAGTGTCATGATTGGAGCAAAAGGCCAGCAATGTTACTATGTGCCTATGCCGGATTTTGCCGAGAGTCTTGACCTCTGCAGAGAATCCATGATCATTTAAAGAACCCATGCCAATACCCGTAAGTTTCTTCACTGCAATTCGCTGGCCATTGGGCATGATGCCTCGATACACCACTCCTGCTCCTCCTTCGCCGATGATGTTTTCTTCTTTTAGGCATTGTACAATGTCATCGCTCCCGAAGTCCAGCTTTTGGAAGGTCGTCATTTCCCACAACCTGGTGTCGACTATTTTCTTGACGGCCCTACCTCTACCTTTATATATGGCTGCCCCAGCTACCAAAAGCAGCAAAAGCAGCAAACAGAAGAGCAGAGGTGCCAGCACTAAGAGAAGGCCACGCTTACGGTGGGCTTGACCTCGCGAAGTGCAATTGCCCAAGTGTGGTCTGCACAAGTTGGGATTTCCTGCAAAATATCTTGGATCCAAAAAGAAAAACCAACTGCCCTCTTGAATGATGCCTGAAAAGTTATTGTAAGAGAAATCGAGTTCTCTCAAGTTCTGCATGTTCTGTAATTTGACGGGAATACTCTCATTTAAATGGTTTCTAGATACATTCAGAAGCTCGAGAGAGCTCATGGTGGAGATTTCCACTGGGATGGGACCTATGAACTCGTTCTGGCTAAGATCAATGAATCTTAGAGCGCTTAAGTTGCCAATCTCCCTGGGAATCGGACCTGCTAATTGATTCCTAGATACGTTCAAATACCAGAGAGCGCTCACATTGGATATTTCTACAGGGAGAGGACCTGTAAACTCGTTCTGGCTAAGATCAATGAATTCTAGAGCGCTAAAGTTGCCAATCTCCCTAGGAATAGTACCAGAAAACCTGTTCTTGCTCAGATCAATTGATTCCAGAGCACCGCAATTGCCAATCTCTTTGGGAATCGTACCTGTTAATTGATTCCTAGATACGTTCAAATACCAGAGAGCGCTCACATTGGATATTTCTACAGGGAGGGGACCTGTAAACTCGTTCTGGCTAAGATCAATGGATGTTAGAGCAGTACAGTCGCAAATCTCCCTAGGAATAATACCAGAAAACCTGTTCTTGCTCAAATCAATTGAATCCAGAGCACTGCAATTGCCAATCTCTTTGGGAATCGTACCTGTTAATTGATTCCCCCCCATTAAAAGCTCATACAAAGCAGACAATTTACCTATGGATGAAGGAAGAGGACCATTAAAACGATTATCGGACAGATCCATATATGTAAGCATGGAGGGTACATTATTCATTTTCTCTGGTATGGTCCCACTGAGATAATTGCTGCCCAAATCGATCTGAGTCAGGTTGGGTAAATATAGGAAGTCTGCACGAATCGAACCGTTTAAATGATTTTGCCCCATGGAGACTTCAACAAGAGAATTGCACGTGCCCAGAGAATTAGGAATCGCGCCGATGAAGGAATTATTTTCTGTAGACAACATCCGCAACCTCCCGCCGTTGCAGAGATTCGGAGGGATGGAACCAGTGAATCTGTTGGAAGAAACATCCACTTCCAGTAGCTTTCCACTTACGCCGAGTTGCTGAGGCAGGAGACCCGTGAAATCGTTAGAAGAAAGTCGCAAAACCTCCAGATTTTGCAAGTTCCCAATCATATATGGAATCCCGCCTTGTAGACCATTCTCTGAAAGATCCAGCTCTCTCAACTTGTGCAGTTCCGACAGTTCCACGGGTATTTCACCAGTGAGGGCATTGCCTCCCAAATACATTGTCTCTAGATTTTTGAGACCATCAATCTCAGCAGGAATTGAACCATTAAGACCACAACCATCCATATCAAGATGGACAAGCTTGCTCAAATTCCCTATCTCGGGAGGAATCCCTCCATTGAATCTATTGGAGTCCAGATAAAGCATTTTCAAGTTCCCCAAATTGCCGAGCTCTCCAGGTATTCTTCCGCTCAAATAATTGGTCGACAATGAAAGATATTTTAGACTTTTCAGCTTCCCATACTCCCTGGGAATGCTGCCCGAGAAGATATTATGTGACAGATTAAGATGTTCGAGCTTAACGAGAGAGCTCAAATCTAGTGGCATCCCTCCATTGAATCTATTGGAGTCCAGATAAAGCATTTTCAAGTTCCCCAAATTGCCGAGCTCTCCAGGTATTCTTCCGCTCAAATAATTGGTCGACAATGAAAGATATTCTAGACTTTTCAGCTTCCCATACTCCCTGGGAATGCTGCCCGGGAAGATATTATGTGACAGATCAAGATGTTCGAGCTTAACGAGAGAGCTCAAATCTAGTGGCAGTGCCCCTGACAAGATATTATGTGACAGATCAAGATGTTCGAGCTTAACGAGAGAGCTCAAATCTAGTGGCAGTGCCCCTGACAAGATATTATGTGACAGATCAAGATGTTCGAGCTTAACGAGAGAGCTCAAATCTAGTGGCAGTGCCCCTGACAAAGAGTTGTAAGAGACGTCGAGGACCTCTAGGTTCTTCAATTTTGATATGTCCCAGGGAAGGGTTCCATAGAGGTAGATATTGGAGACGTTGAGCAACCGGAGTTTCTGGAGAGAGCTCAAATCCAGTGGCAGTGCCCCTGGCAAATAGGAGCTGTAAGAGACGTCTAGGACCTCTAGGTTCGTCAATTTTGATACGTGGGAGGGAAGGCTTCCATTGAAGTAGTTCCAAGAGACGTTTAGCAAACGGAGGGATGACAAGTCTGTGACCTGATTGGGAAATGAGCCTGAAAGCTTCATGTTGGAGAGATTTAGAGTGACTACTTGATCCATAAGGTCACAATGGACGCCAATCCATGAGCAATGGGTGGTGTGGTTGGACGGTGTCCAGGTATCTAACATATGATTAGGATCGTCCATTGTTGCTTTCATTGAAAGCAACACTCTCCTATCTCCAAATAATGATGAGTTGGAGATGGCTGATGATGGGTATAGAAACAAAGCAATGAGGAAAGCAGAGATCTGCATGGCAGATTGTGGCAGGTTCATCTTGTACTGAAAGCAGAGTCGAGGATGGAAGCAGAGTAAGAAAACCAGGCAGCTCGACTTCTCTTTGTATCATAGAATAAAATTGTTTAATATGCAAAGCACTGGACATTAATATAGAAACAAATGTAGGAAACAGGACGTAATTTCGCAGAAGGCAAAAGAGAAAACGACAAGGTTGGTCCACTTTAGTCTTCCCATGAGTAGGTCGATTTTCTATGAACAATGGAAGATTTATTCTAAATGACTTACCATAAAGCGTGAATTTTTTGGTTTCGTTGAAATTTCAAAAGAAAATAACAGAATGTACACAAAATTATTTGAACTGTCAGGGGTAAACGAATTTTCCATAATACTGGGTAGGCTGTTTGAAATGTTAGAAATAAATAGTCAATTTTCTTTAGATTTAAATGAAGAAAAATAATATTATAAAGTTAACCTAAAATATTACTTATTTTGCAAATAGATATTTTTTTCAAATTATTAAAAATTTACATGAAGTGAATTTATGTTTTTACAATATATTAATTATGTTAATAGTTGTCATGGATTGTAACAATATCCACTTTAACAACAATTAGCTTATCTATTTTCCATGTTTATTCATCACTTCATCTCTAAGCTAAGAGAAGCAAAGCAACACCATAGTTTGTCAAACAATACTAGTTTCATAAATATGTTTGCATAATTTTCTTGACTGTGGATATAATCCATCTCCATATGCTTAGTCTTACTATGACAAGTTATATTGATATTCAAATGGATAGTTGTTCAACTATCAAAAGATGTAGTCACACCATACTTCATTCTTTCAAGCTCACCCAAAAGATCCTTTAACCAAGTTGCCTCCTGGTAGATATTTGAGACAATGATATTTTCTACCTCAATAGTGGATAAAACAATTGTTTCTTAACACTTTGATATCCAATTAGTAGATCCTCGTGCATGAGTAAAGCATAACTTAAAGTAAATCTCCTCATATCCAAATCACCTACAAAATATGAATCAAAATAACCCCAACCGAAATGACTACAAATGTGAAGGGTAATGTAATAATCTCTTGTGCCTCTGAGATTCCAAAGAACCCATTTCACTATGGTTCAATGCTCTCTTCTTGGATTTTTTTTATGTATCTACTAACAACACCCACTGCATATGAAATATATCATGGAAAATTTTAAGGATGGAAGTTTATCTTAAAGTTTAGAAACCTTGGTTAATCTTACTAGTCCCCAATATGTAAATTGTAAAATTTTTGATGATGTTTTTGTAAAAATATTTAGGTTTCTAATTATTCTATATTAGTATATGTAAAATTTTGGTGATTTTTAAGGTAAGATAATTTTATACTATAAAATTTGGGCGAATCAATTTTCAAAAAAATGGAAATTGGTGAATCTTTTTTCGAAAAAACATGGAAAATCAGCCCACCTACGAATATTAGCCCATAAAATTTTCCTTGAAATATATGGTCTAATACATACTATCCCATACATCAACCTTCCCACTGCATTAGTGTATGGTATACGAAACATAAATTCCTTTTTGTTTACACCTAATCATTGGGATTGGGTGAATATATGTAAATAATGTAAATACTAAATAATGGAGAATAGGAATATGAAGAGACACTGGGAGGTGAAGCCCAAGAGTCTCTCCCTCCATGTATATATCCATGAGCAATCTTAATGCAAAGACACAATTCATTTGAGGAGTTACCTCTTGGCCTAACATGGTATCAGAGTCAGCTCCCAAAATTAGTTGCTCTGTTGTAACTCATATCATTTTCTGTCATTATTCTTTGTCATCTACCCCTCCCCTTTAACAGAAATTATGTCTTGATTCATTGTCCTACCATTCTCTGTTCTTTGTTCTCCTATACATTGAATCAGAGTCGTATGGTATGTTCCCTTTGGTGCATGATGCATAAATAAGTGTTGCACCATTGGGCTTTAGGCTCAAGCAGTTTTGAAATTAAATGTGAGTTTTCCGTGCTATCTGGAGATGCTTCCGGGAAGTGTTGTGGTTTGGTCACTGGTTGAAGGTGCTATTGTGACTATGATAAGGTGTTGTATACACATCGAATCATAATTGTGTTGTGTATAAGTGTTGTTCTATATTGTAACTATGTTGGCGTATTGGTGTGTGGTAGCCATTTTATGGGTATACTGATTACCATGATTACTGAATGAGTCATTATATATTATACGTATAATACTATATATATTGATATATAGTATATATTATATTATATTATATATCATTATTATTATGACTATATATGTTATAGTATTTATTTATATACTATATCATACCACCTCACTGGTTATGTCTATCCCACACTCTTACGTTTTCATAAAATTGCTGTGGCCCCATGCAGCAGGTCACAATTGAATGGTATAATCCTTCACTTTCTTATTGCATATATTACCCCTCGACTCAATTGTTACCATGCATCGTGTCTTTCACATCACACATATCTATTGTGTCGTATAACGCTGACTCCTCCTCTCCCTGCTTATCAAACCCATGACCTCTCCAATACATTATGTAATACATAACACTCTGTCAATTATTACATTATATATATTGCCATACACTGTGTAACGCTCTATCAGTTATTACAGTATATATATTACCATACATTGTGTAATGCTATGTCAATTATATACCTCCACTTGTCCATATATACTGGTTATATAAACTCCTCCCGACTCTCGGTAATACGTTGATCGCTCATATAACTTCTCTCTCCATACTGCCTCCTCCCTAAATTGCCTTATGTCATATATATAAAGCTGGTCTGCAATATATATAAATCAATTTATATCACTCTCATTACATCGCTCCTCGCTACATTGAATGATATATGGTTATGGTATATTGCTGAACATTGAATGGTTTCCGCCGATTATGGAGCTCGACTCTTACGACATCACACCCAAGATAATTAATACCTCCCCCATACATTCACTCCACCATTTTAGTTAACACATCACCATATATATCCTTCCCCATATAACCGTCCCCCATATAACGCCTTTGTCATATATCCTATTATTATATATATTTATTTGAACTGCTTTTTTAACATATATTACCACCAAAAGTGCATTTTTTAGTATATTGGCAATGGAGTACATTTTTTACACAGTTCACAGATTTTAAAATGCATTCATTGATATAAATTGTTGGAGTAGTTCTCTGGAAAAGAGACCTATCTATAATGGTCATAGAAGATAAAAAGAAAATCTCATTTTCAATGAGTTGTGGAAAGGTGGTTGTATAGGAGAAGGAGATAATGAACAGACAAAGCCCACCTCACATAAGGAGATGGCCATTTGGGAAAACATGAATAGTAAGGCCTGTGCCTTGATTGCAGCACTTGTAAATGAATAGGTGAGTCACAATATTTCTCCATTTTCAAATGCTTTTGCAGCCTTACAGAAGTTGAAGGAACTTTATGACTCACACTCTGAACTTGAAGTTGTCCAATTGATGATTAAATTATTTAGCCTTGAACTGAAAAATAATGATCTTATTTCTTTAACATCAAAAGTAAGATCTATTATGCGTGATTTCAAAGCCGCTGTTGTTCAACTATACATTCCTCCCATAGCTTTTTTCAAGGCACTATATCCCACTTATTCAAATTATCTTTAATCATTACAAGCAAGTGGAAACCTCAAAGAGATTACCTTTGACTCCCTTGTGAAGAAATTTGTTGAGAGAGAGAATGCTTGTGGGAAGAAGACAACTCCTCAGTCTTCTGAAGAAGTTGTATGTCTTGCACATAGAGAGAAGAATCATTCTCAAGATTCTTCTAGAGGAAGAGGTGGTAGAAGAGGTAGAGGAAGAATAAATTTCAGAAGTGGGGGGGCAGACACTCTCAAGGAGAAAAGTTTGATCTTCATTGCGTACTTTAAAATAGAGATGAACATTATGCATCTACATGTATGTTGCCTTGGGACAAAATTGAACAAGAAATAAATCAAGCCAAATGTAAAACCAATGATAAAGAGAAAGGAAAATAACCTGAATCTGCTCACTATGTTGTGGCACATTGTAATATTTGAGTAACTGAAGACTTTTTCAATGCTTCACTTGCTTCTTAGAAAAATGATTGGTTTCTTGATTCAGGGGCAACTTGCCAGATGACTTTTAGAAGATATTTTTTTGAAGAATTTACTAACAATGTTGATGGCGTAGTATGCTTTGTAGATAAATCAAAACTCAAGCCATCAGGGCTTGGCACAATCAGGCTCAAACTACCTGTTCTTCCGGACTTACTTCTACATGATGTTTAATATCTCCTAGAGTTGAGGAGAAACTTGTTTTCCTTGGTCCACATCTGCCAACAAGGAAACTCCATTCATATGTTTGATGGAAAGGTTGAAGTTAGGAAAGCATCAGATCACTCACTTGTCATGAAAGGGATAGAAGAAGAAAGACTTTTGAAACTACAAGGTACCTTTACTCGTGCACAAAACTTTTCATACAGTTCTCATTATGATGAAGGTACATTTCCATCAAGTATTTTATGGCATGCTAGATTTTGACACTTGAATTATGTCAGCCTCCGTATGTTGAAGAAAAGTGGTGTTACTGGTTTTCCTACAATTCCTAGGAAACTTAAGCAATGTGATGCTTATATCTTAGGACTGCACAAAAAACAGTATTTTCATAATTCACATTCAAGAGGAGATAGGAAACTTTAAATTATTCATTCAAACTTATGTGGCCCAATGCTTGTTCCTTCTAAAAATGGAAATAAATATATGATGACATTTATTGATGACTACACTAGAATGTGTTGGGTTTATTTATTGAAGAACAAATGTGATGTTTTTCAAACATTCAAGAACTTTCATGAATGGATTGAAAATCATGCACAATCTCATATTAGCTATATTTTCACTGTTAATGGAAAAGAATACACTTCAAATGAATTTAAAATTATCTTCACTAGAATGGGATCAAACATCAAACAATTGTGCCTTATAATCCCCAACATAACGGACTAGCTGAAACAATGAACATAAAAATCTTAAATATGGTATGTTCCATGATGTTTTTCAAGAATGTAAAATTGATGTTTTGGGTTGATGCAGTTCTATGTGTTGTGTATGTAAAGAATAGATTTCCATCACATGCTATTAGAAACAAGACTCCTTATGAAATGTTGTATGGCCACATTCCTTTGGTAAAGCATCTCAGGTTATTTGGTTCCACCTGCTATACCTTGATACCAAAGGAGCAAATACACAAACTTGGTGCAATGATTCATAAGTGTATCTTCTTAGGGTATTCAAATACCTCTGGAGCATACTGTCTCTATGATGAAGTTAATAAGAAGTTTGTTGTATCTAGAGATGTAATCTTTCTTGAATATTCCAAATTTGACAATGTTGTTGAATGGCAGCTTGATCGCTTGGATAGATTCATACATGCAAAACTATTTCAAGAATTTGATAATCAGATTCCACATCTTGAAGGGAGGATTCCTTTTCTTCATCAATCTGGAATCTTCTTCTGAAACACTCTCTCCCCCACATGAAGCTCGAGCCAATGATGATACTTTGAGTGATGTGATTGACAGAATTGGGAGTCTTAATCTAGATTCAGTCCCAACTTAGTCAACTGAGTAGCCTAGGCCATCTCAGAAAGGTCCTCCAAAATGGCTGACAAAGACACTTGAAAGTGTTCATCCTGAAGAGGTTGGAAAGACAGGAACATGAACTACAACCAGGAAAAATGGAGGTGATGTAGATGATTCTTATTCACCTATTGATATAGATGTTTCTTATGATTTTGAACTAAATTTGTCTATAGATTTTGAACCAAATTCCTTTAAAGAAGTCACTTCTCATGATGAATTGAAAGAAGCGATGAAAAAGGACTATGATGCCTTAATAAATAATGGCACTTGGAAACTAGTTGATCCTCCATGGGAGCCAAACCAATCGGGTGCAAGTGGGTCTACAAGAATAGGTATAAAGTTGATGGCTCACTTGACAAGCACAAAGTTAGGCTTGTGGAAAAATGTTTTGCACAGAAGGAAGGGGTCAATTATGAGGATGATTTTTCTCCCACAGAAAAATGGAATACCATCCAGACACTCTTTGCCTTGGAAGCTCAGAACGATTGGAAAGTCCATCAAATGGATGTAGAAACTACTTTCTTGAATGGAGATTTGAAAGATAATGTTTTTATGTCCTAGCAAGAAGGATTTTTGTGAAGGGTCATGAACACAAAGTATGCAAGCTTGTGAAATTTGTGTATGGCCTCAAGCAAGCACTGTGATCCCGGTATGAAAATTTAATTGAGCATCTTCTGAAACTCAACTTCAAACATTATGACCTTGATGATGCAACTTGCTTTGTCAAGAAAGTTGGAAAAATAGTTGTATACCTTGTTGTGTATGTAGATGATCCTTTGATGATAGGGAACAATGAGAACTTCATTGCATCCATAAAGAAGAAATTGAGGAAATTTTTTGAAATGATTGACTTGGGATATGTTCACTACTATCTTGGTATTGAAGTAACTCAACATATGAAGCTTATATTCCTCTCTCATAAGAACTAAATTGGAGATATGTTGAACAAGCTTGGCATGGATGAGTGCAATCCTTTTACTACTCCAATGGAATAGAACTTGAAGTTCACATCCATTGAAGGAAAAGAATTTGAGGATGAAACAAAGTATAGATAGCTTGTAAGAAGTCACAACTACCTAACTATTACCAGACCAAACATTTCATTTATTGTTGGAATCCTCTCTAGTTTTATGCAAAATATTTGTGAGGGGCATTGGTCTATTGTAAAAAGAGTTCTAAGGTACTTAAAGGGAACTCAAGACTTTGGACTCAAGTATAGAAAGGTGGGCAACTTCAACTGGATTGGATATTCTTATTCAGACTTCGATGGAAACAAAGAAACTGGAGTATCTACTTCAAGTTATTCTATGAGTCATGGATCAGGATTTGTCTCCTAGAGATCACACAAACAATCAATTCCAACAGATTCCATAATAGAGGCAGAATATGTGGCAGCTGTTGAAAAAAAAAAAAAGGAAATTGTGTGGCTCAAGAAAATTCTGGAAGATTTACGGGTGAAACAATTGCATTCAACTCCACTCATGATTGAAAACACCTCTGCAATAAAGTTGTTCAAGAACCCAAAGTTCCATGATCAAACAAAGCACATCAATACAAAATACGATCTGATTCGACACCTTGTTGAGGCCAAGACAATCCATATATGCCATTGTTTCCACTAATGAGAATATTGCTGAAATATTCACCAAAGCGCTTGGAAGAGAAAAGTTCGAAAGGTTCAAAATGATGCTTCGACTCACCAACAACCCTTCATATTAAGTGGGGGAAAGTTGACACCTAATAATTGGGATTGGGTGAATATATGTAAATAATGTAAATAGTAAATAATGGAGAATAAGAATATGAAGAGACACTGGGAAGTCAAGCCCAAGAGTCTCTCCCTCCTTGTATATATCCATGAGAAACCTTAATGCAAAGACACAATTCATTTGAGGAGTTACCTCCTTGCTTGACACTTTTCTTCCTTACTACTAGGACATAAACCTAAGGAAAAATTAAAATGGGAAGTTAATGGGATATTTATATGTTTCATACTATTCATACCAAATTTCACAAGTATTTTCTTCACATACTTTTGTTTTGAAAACCTAAAATTGCCATTTTTCTTATCTTTGTGTATTTATGTTGCCAAGATTTGTTATGTTGCTCCTAGATCCTTCATATCAAATCTCTTAGCCATTTGATCCTTTAACCTTCTAATCCCATCCATGATTTTATTGTAACAAGTATATGCAAACATATAAAACTAAGATAATGAATACATCCTTTGAGATTTTTAGGTAAAAACAATGGTCATACTAACTTATAGTATAATTCTAGCTCATCATGAAGGAATCAAACTTCATGTACCATTGTTTGGGAGATTGCTTCAAGTTGCACAATGATTTCTTAAGCTTACAAACTAACCTTGTTTTGTGATGGTGAAACAGTCCTTGTGTTTTTTGTATAAATTATCATGGATATTCCACTAGATAGCTCATCACAATAAATTTGATGAAATTAACTTAAAATTTTGAAATTTACACTAGGAGGGCTTATTTCTCTTTAGATTTTTTTATTTATAAATTGTTGTTTTTTGTGTATCCATGCAAATTATAATTGTGAAAAAAATAGAGAAATCAAAACAAAACTCACAAAACACAATTGCCACAAGATATATCCTAGCAAACCCATTCAAGAGAAAACCCAAAGCAGAGCAACCTTAGATAAAAAGAGCATAGCAATCTACAAGTAGTACAAGTACAAAGTACAAAGAACTAAGATTGTGGCTCATGGGACACTATAGTGTTAAAATCATCTCTATGTGCACTCTTGTTATACATCTCAGCCACTTTTTTCATCTGTGGAACAAAATGCACTTGAAAAGAATGGAACGCCTTTTCCTCCTAGTGGCTTGGTTATGACACAACAATATGACCTACCAATGGCTAGATTTGGCTCCTTCAATTGTTAACTAGAGTTACAATATGGAATATTCTTATTCATCATGATCACATGGATAACACCTTTTCAATGAATAATGGGGGATGACATGGCATCCTCTCAAATTATGGTGATCAAAATAGAAAGGTCAACTTTTGAGTGACACACCTTTCGCGTACAGACTCTGATTGAGGCAATTATTGCACCGTTGAATTTTTTTGTGTGTATAATATGAAATAAAAGTGACATATTAAAGAATGAAAAATTTACCCTAATAATTTACATTTAATGCCTTAAAATATTCCTCAAAGGTTTGAGACCCTAATCTGCCAAATTGGGTCCCGTTGGTAAAAATGGTCTCGTTAGATGATTCTTCCAATTTTTCCTCTCTAAAAAAAATTGACTCTGATAAAAATAATGTAATGATCCAATTCAGATCATGTTTGTTCGATATGTATCTCCTAATCCAAATCTTCATGTAAAAATTGTTGTTTTAACATCTAATTTCTCTAACTATAAATCAAGTAAAGCCACCAACATCATCACAATACAAACAAATATAATCTCAAAAAATGGAAAAAATATTTCATTGAAATATATACCTTCCATTTGAGAGCACACCTTTGCAACCAAACTAACCTTATACATTTCAACTTTACCATCAACGCCTTTCTTAAATTTGTAGACCTGGTTACACCAAACAATTTTTCTATATTTAGAAATTTTTACGATGTCCCATATTTTATTTTTTTCCAAGGTATTCATCTCTTCTTCCATTTCCATATTCCATTTAACATTATCAATATTAGCTATTATTTCTTGATAACAATAAGGTTCCCCATCATTAGTGATCAAAATAATAGATGAAATGAAATCAATATACCTTTCAGAAGGATTTATGTCTTGTGTATATCTTCTCAGTGTTGGTTTTAGAATTTCCATATTTTCCTAAATATATTCATCATCAAGAGCTTTTTTATCGTTAGAAGCTTCTTCCTTCTTCTGAGTTTCCATGTATGTTTGAGTATCCATGATCCATACCTTGGGGGCTAAGATCTGGAAGGCTTGAATGTAGAGAGAGAGTGGAGAGAAAGAACAATATATTTATTGAAATTATTCTAAAAAAAAATCCATTGATAAAAAAATACACACACTGAATACATCATAATGTATGAAAATAAAGATAACTCTTTATTAAATGAGGAAAACCTTTTAAACTACATCATGGTGGATGAGTCTCTCCTTTTGAAAGGTTATATCTATTATTTTTAGTATTTTTAGTGCCTTGTTATGTTGCATCATGCAATACCATGAGTGGATACAACTTTCCATTTGGATCAATTCCCCCACTTTAGGAAGAAATGATCCCCATTATATCAAGTTATATCCTTATGAACTTCTATTGAATATGAGAAAATGAAGAGACTGGTCTTGTGCGGTTAACCCCTAGTCATGGCTTTAGGGATTGCCCAAAACCAAGTGTTGTTGAAGAGAAGGGTTTTTTGTGGTTAACCCATATCTATGGGTTTGTGGATGACCTATACCCAAATGTGCCTTGTGCCCTGTTATAGGTCTGCGATCATCCACATTTTCTACCCAATCTAAATCTGCAAATCCTACCAATCTAACATCAGAAGAGTCAGTGTAAATAATTCATAATCTACATTACCTTGTATATACCTCAAAACATTCTTCGCTGTATTCCAATTGCTTTCATGTGGCTTAGACATAAATTGGCTTAACACACTGACCGCATAAACCAAATCAGGTCTAGTGGTGGTTAGGTAGATCAGTCTCCCAACCAGTTGTCTGTAAAGTGTTGCATCCGCTGCTTTTGAGCCATCATCACACTGCAATTTGATGTTCTATTGCAATGGTACTAGTGTCGACTTACACTGACCCATTCTAAACTTTTCTAACAGGCCTTTGACATCCTTTGCTTGAGACATAAATGTTTGACCTGAATCTCTCTAGATCTCGAGACCTAAACAGTATCTGAGTTCACCGAGATGCTTCATCTCAAACATCTATTACATATGTTGCTTGATTTCATCAATTAGATATGTAGCATCACCTGTAATTATCAAATCATCTACATATAATGAAACCAGCACTACACACCCTTGTTCATCTATCATGGTGTAAAGATTAGGGTCATTCTTACTTCTATTATAGCCATCTTGCAGAAAAAATGAATCAATTTTCTCATACCATGACCTAGGAGCTTATTTTAGACCATAAAGTGCTTTCTTCAACCTATAGACTAAATGTTATTTTCCTTTCTGGACAAACCCTTCCGGTTTCTCTAGAGAAACCTCTTCTTTTGGTTCTCCATTCAAAAATGTAGACTTTACATCTAGTTGGTGCATCATCCAATGTTTCTTAGTAGCTAAAGCGATTAACATTCTGATGGTGTTCAATTTAGCAACAGGGGCAAAGGTTTCTTCATAATATATCCCTTCCTTTTGTTTGTACCCCTTTGCAACCAACCTAGCTTTTAGTTTTTCTATAGTTCCATCTGCATTAATTTCCAGTTTATATAACCATTTGCAACCTATGACTTGTTTTCCTCTAGGAAGTTCAACCAATTCCCAAGTGTTATTTCTGATTATTGAATTATATTCCTGTTCCATGGTTGTTTTCCATTCACTACTTTCATTTTCTTCTTTATAACTAGACGATTCAACCACATTCATCATACTAGTTATAAAATCATTTTCCCTATATCTTGCAGGCAATTGAGCTTTCCTACCTAATCTCCTGAGAGGTCGGATGGTGGTTTCAAACCTTATTTGATCATCATATACTTTTTCTTCCTGCTGCTATTGTTGTTGTTGCTGTTGTTGTTGTTGTTGTTTTTGTTGTTCATCATTTTCCTTTGTTTGCTACTGACCCTAACTGTTCCCTCCTTCTTCTTCATCCACAAATTACGAAATGTCCCATTCCTCATAGTGCTCATCAGGTTCTTCGTGATCCTCCTCATGGAATTTAACATCTCTACTAACAAAAATCTTGTGAGTAGAGGGATTAAATAATCAATATGCTTTATATGATGAAAAATACCCTATAAAAATACATGTGATGGCTTTTGAATCTAATTTTCTTCTATCTTCCTTTGGAATGTGGGCAAATGCTTTTGATCCAAATATCCTTAAGTGTTTTACTGCAGGCTTATATCCATATAATGCTTCATAAGGAGTTTTAGACTCAAGACTTCTTATAGGACTCCTATTTTTCAAATAAACTACAATATTCACTGCTTCAACTCAAAAACCATTTGAAAGATTCTTACCTTTCAGCATACTTCTAACACATTCCACCAGAGTTATGTTCTTCCTTTCTGTTACTCCATTCTGCTATGGAGTATGGGGTAGTGTGAACTATTGCAAAATTCCATGATCTTTACAGTATCTGATAAACTCATCCTTCCTGTATTCTCCCCCTTAACCAGAATGGAGAATTTTTATCTATTTCCTTGTTTGTCTTTCAATCATATTTTTAAACTTCTTAAAGTATTCGAATGTATCACTCTTCTTACTTAAAAAATACACCCAAGAAGACTTTGTACAATCATCAATAAACAGTAGGAAATATAGTGCACCTCCTAATGATTTTGTCTGCATAGGTCCAAAAAGGTCTATGTGCATTAACTCCAGTATATCCCTTTGTTTCTTTTCTACTCTAACACGGAACTCTTCTCTATGCATTTTTCCTAAAGCACAGGCATCACAATCATTATGTACTTGTTTTAGCATAGGAAAATATCTTACCATTTCCTTCCTTTGTAGTAACAACAAATCATTGTAGTTGATGTGGCCGAATCTCTGATGCCAAAGCTCTTCTGTAGTCAGGCTCACTGTTGTCAATGCTCAAACTGGTGCAGGCCTCACATCCAACTTGTACAGTCCTCCTGTTTGGATTCCTGTAGCAATTGTTTTCATTCCATCTAGCAGATCTTTAATGTAGCAGTTAGATTTTAAAAATTCAACTTTCAAATCTTGATCTGTAGTCATAGATACAGAAATCAAGTTATTTTTTATTCCAAGCACATACATTACATTATAAATTTGTTTGATATTACCATTAGGTCGGATGACAAAAACTTTCCCTCACCCATAGACTTGATGACTTCCGTCATCCCCTAGGTAAATCTGAGCGCCTTCGTTGATTTCTTTAAAATCTTCCAGCCAATGCTTATTCCCTCTCATGTGTATTGATGCTCCCGAATCTACATACTAGATGTCTGCATCAACATTTTCATCACGATCTGCCATGAACAACCTTAAATTCTGCACCTGATCACCATTCACGAGATGACCTGCATGTCTTTTCGACTTCTGTTTTTCTTCATGATATCTCTTTTTCCTACATCCCCTAGCAATATGACCCAATTTTCCACAATAAAAGATTTAGTTTCAGAGTATTTCTTATTCGGATGCATACCTTAGGTTTGATTTGGTTGTTTCTGTGAACTTGCTCCGGTTTTCTATTGTGGACTTACTTTCGCTTTGAAGTTCTTCTTCGCCATTAAAGCAAGATCGGCACTCTAGGGCTTCAGAGTCAATCTCCTCTCTTCTTCCTACATCAGTGTACCTATCAGCGCTTCAAAATGCGGGATCTTCTCTCTGGTATTTATCCCAGTGATGAACATTTGATAATCATCAGTGACACCATTCATTGTAATGGTCACAAGATCTGTATCATCGACTATATGACCAATGTCTGCTAATTTGTTCTTCAGATCCTTGATCCTTGCTACGAATGAATTGATTGTCTCATTCTCCTCCATATTCAGGGACAATATCTTACTCTTGAGAAACAGAAGACGATTTGAATTCCTGATCTCGTACAACTCCTTTAGGATTCCCCAGATCTCTTTAGTTGACTTACATTCTCTGATGTGCGATATAATGTAGCTTTCACTGACATCTTTAGCATTTTCCTTGCTCTACTTTTTCGTTTCTCCCAATCTGGGATTGTTGCTGATCTAGCCGCGGGCTTTGGCTCATCCCCATTCACAATTTTCCAAGCACTCTATGCTTCTAGTAGAGTCTGCATCTTAAAATTCCAATTTGCGTAATTGGAACCATTGAGCTTGTTATGCTCGTTCATGCATGCTTCAAAAATATTGTTATTCATCTTGGCGATTTAGAAAAAAAAAATTCGACAGGTAAAAGATGTTAAATTTACCCCAGATCTATGACAGAGATAGATCAATGATCTTCAATATCGTTTGATCTCGCAGCACACGTGCAGATCACAGTCGCTTCCTTCTCAGCCTCCAGACAACCTTCTATTGTCAACTACAACCTTATTATTGTCTTCTCCTCACAACTTCTCTGACAACGACAACCTTGTTCTTGGCTTCCCCTCGCAGCTACAACGTTGTTCTTTTCTTTCCTCGATCGTCGCAGAAGTCCTTGTCTTTTCTGCGACATCATCGCAGGTGTACACGTCTCTCCTGCGACAAACCGCAACGAAAAATTTACGCGAAGTGCTACAGTGCCCTCGTCGCAGAGGTACACTCATAACCAGCAACGATTTCAGGATCGTCGTAGTTATCTGCCTCACAATTGTGATGATATCCGTTCAAAGAACCACACACCAACCATCATACAGGTTCCTTAGCCTTGACGCTCTGATACCATGATAAAAATGGCAATGTTTGTATTAAAATAAAACCCACTGGTCAGCTATACGAAAGAGAGTCTGAACCAGGAGGGTCTAGCTCTACAGAATGCTCTACATTGTTCATCCACATTACACATTAAATAGAAAACATAGTTTTAGGTAAGTTAGAACAAAATCCTAAGAAATAGAAACTAATTCCTATCCTAAGGTTACGTGAACCAACTCTCAATTTTCTAGGATATTCTCCATTATCTTCAACACTGAAAGATCCAGCTCTCTCAACTTGTTCGGTTCCGACAGTTCCACGGGTATTTCACCAATGAGGGCATTGTCTTGCAAACACATTGTCTCTAGATTTTTGAGACCACCAATCTTAAGAGGAATTGAACCGTTAAGACCACAACCATCCATATGAAGATGGACAAGCTTGATCAAATTCCCTATCTCTTGAGGAATCACTCCATTGAATCTATTGGAGTCATTCTCTTTATAACCGAAGTTTCCCGGATAAAGCATTTCAATTTCCCTAAATTGCCAAGCTCTCAAGGTATTCTTCTGCTCAAATAATTTGTCGACAATGAAAGATATTCTAGATTTTTCAGCTTCCCATACTCCTTGGGAATGCTGCCGGAGAAGATATTATATGACAAATCAAGATGTTCGAGCTTAATGAGAGAGCTCAAATCCAATGGTAGTGCCCCTGACAAAGAGTTGTAAGAGTTGAGGGCATTATTGGAGACGTTTAGAAAATGGAGGGCTGACAAGTCTGTGACCTGATTGGGAAATGAGCCAAAAATATTCATGTCGGGGAGATGTAGAGCCACTACACAATCTATGAGGTGATCACAATGGATGCCAATACATGAGCAATGGGTGGTGTTGTTGGACGGTGTCCAGGTATCTAACATAATATAAGCATCACCCATGGTTGCTTTCATTGAAAGCAACACTCTCCTATCTCCAAATAATGATGAGTTGGAGATGGCTGATGATCGGTATAGAAACAAGGCAATGAGGAAAGCAAAGATCTGCATGGCAAATTGTGGCAGAGTCACAGTGTCACTGAAAGCAGAGTCGAGGATGGAAGCAGAGTAAGAAAATCAGGCACGTCGACTTCTCCTGTGTATCATAGAATCAAAATGTTTAATATGCAAAGCACTGGACCTTAATATTGGAAAAAGGACGTATTTTTTGCAAAAGGAAAAAGAAAAAATGACAAGTTTGGTCTACTTCAGTCTTTTCACGATGTAAATAGCTTCACCGATAATGTGAGCGGTATGCACTGTTTGCGATTCATTCGCTAATTGATTCACGAGTCTTTCTCCATTGGAAGTTCGGATGTTTACATTGTCAAATAAAAGTCAAAAGCAAGTATTTAGTTTCAAACTATTAGCGTGATTTAAAAATGGGGTAAATTGGTCTCGGATTTTTAATTTTTTTTGAGATTTTGGTAATTTTTTTTGAATCTTTAGGTATAAATTTCAAACTTTAAAATTTTAGGTGTTTTTAGGGCTTTTAATGGTGCTAAATCTATTTCCACTATCAAAAATAAAGATCCAAACATACCTATCATAAAGTACAATTGTCAAACTTCAAAAGTTTGAGTGCCCGATTTTTTATGGTGCTAAATCCATTTTCACCATCAAAAACAAGATTCAACGACCCTTGCCATTGATTTTTTAAGGAACCAATTTACTGTATCGTTACAACTTCATTAAAATTTAATGCCCTCGAGAATGGGAACATGTAATTTCAAAGTATTTTGCCCACTGTTTTGAGCATGTTGTTTTTCTATGAAAATTGGAATATTTAAGTTAAACTATGTACGATAAAGGGTGCACCCTTTTTTGGTCCATTAAAAATAAAATTAACAGAAGATATATAAGATTATTTAATTTTCAGTATTAGAAATAAACAATTTATTTTCTTTAGAAGTTAAGACATGTTATAATTAATTATATCCTAAACATTTTCAGAAGAAATCACATTGGAAGATTTAGGTCGAGAGCCTGTGTGGTTCATCATCAAGACAAGATGAAGAATCATATCATAAAGACAATTTAAATAGGGAAATAAGACTTAGTGGTTCATCTTCAATACAAGATGAAGAATCAAATCATAACGACAATTTAAATAGGGAAATAAAACCTTTTAATGGCTATAAAATGACTAAATTTAATTTGGTTACAATTTAATAGAATTAACTATAAGAATCTCTATTAGGTTTATTTTCAAACAATTTAAAATAGTATCCAACCTTGATACATAATTTTAAAAAATTGTAATTTTAATTGTATTTTAAAAAAT
>APFE030345318.1:227320-266236 GCA_000404065.3 Pinus taeda
GGGAACCATGGTAATGACCCATGGTATTGTATGTATGAGGCCTATATAGAGGTTAGAGACTCCCCATTCAGAGATGTCGAGGAATTATTGTATGAACAGGCATATGGCTTGTGGAGTGCTCTCTTTCCTTAAGGAGTGAATGTATGGTGTTGCCCTACCTTAGGGTTTGATTAATAAAGAGAAGTATTTCTATCTATTTCTATCTTATTATTTTTGGGTATATTTGTATTCTCATATATTTTCATATCAGATCTATCACAAGTGGTATCAGAGAACTTTCTTGGGCAAAGTGGAGAATATTTTTCTGTTATTTTTGTAAGAATTTTTTGGGGCGGCGAGTTTGTAGATCAGATCTGTACCTTTTGGTGCAAAATCTATGAAATCTAATTGCAGATTTGGATTGTTTGTGAAAAAGTACCCAAGTTCAAAAAAAAATCGGCCGAATCGGAGTCCGGATGAGAGAGATATTGCTGATTTAAAAAATAGTGGGGTTTGCAGACATTTTTTCGAGGCGACGAGTTTGCGGAGGAGATCTGTGCGTTCTAGTGAAAAATCTGTAGAATATAATTGTATTTCTGATTTTTTGGTGAAAAAATACCCAATTTAAAAAGAAAATTCAGCTGAATCGGAGTCCGGATGAGGGAGATATTGCTGATTTAAAAATCAGTTGGGTTGTAGACATCTTTTTGGGGTAGCGAGTTTGTGGTGTAGATTTGTATATTCTGGTGCAAAAGCTATAGAATCTAATTGTAGATCTAGTTTTTTTTTGAAAAATACACAAGTTCAAAAAAGAAATTAGTCGAATCGGAATCAGGATGAGGGAGATATCGTTGATTTAAAATCAGCTCTTTTTTCAGAATTTTTTTATGACGGCGGGACAGTTGTAGCACGGATCTGAAATTCCAGTGCCTAGATCGAGATTTTTACCACATGGGAAGATGTAGAATGGTTGTTCCATTTCTGAAAACAGGTCATAATAGAGATTCTGAGCAATATTGATGGAATTGTGACAATTCCAAATTTTCGCCAAGTAAGTGAATTTTTCCCAAACCCTCTTCATGGTGATTCTATATTTTACTGGAAAAGATAATGGTCCTACTATTGAAGAATACATAAAAGAAAAAAAGTCAGTATTGACACAACATTGGAGATTGTTGGTAGTGGCTCATTTTTCAGATGAGGCGGCCACATGGTGGGAATTAAAGAACAAAAAGAAGTTGTTCACCCTTTTAGATGAAGAATTTGGAAAATTACTTTTAGACATATGGTTTCATGCCAGAAAACAAGATAATGAGAAACATGTGGGGTTATTTCCTACCGGTATCTCCTTATTGTAAGTTCATAGATTGATTCAAAAGGAGAAGATGATTGTGTCTATAAATCCTAGCTGCAAGCATAATTTTCTCAATGTTAATTTGACAAAAAAATTGCAAGCTCTAGCAAAACAGATTGAAAATACACAGGTTGGTAATGAGGATGTTCATTTTTATAAAGATTTGAAGCTTTTTATGGATAGGCACGTGTTGCATTGTGATTTTTATACTTCAGATATGAATAACATGGATGTTGTTTTGGGATATCATTGGATGAAATCTGTGGGTACTATCAATATTAATGTGCAGAAGAAATTCTTGAAGCTCTTGTATAAAAAGAAGAAAATTACATTGCAGGATATTTCAATTAAGCCACAAACAAAGACTACAGAGGCACTAGCATAAAGCTCTAATGACACTTACACATTAGATGATGAGCCTTTGATGGTTGACAATCAAACACAAAAAGAGGATGAAGCAGAAAAGGTTACAGGTACTGATACATCAAATTAGGACTCAGTGGTTGAAGTAATATTGGAATATAAGAAAAAACAGTAGGCACCACAACATGTACCAGATACCAATCAGGCTCCATTAGGTGGTGAATTAAAGAAAGATACATTGTTTGTTCAAACTTCAGCATATCGCCACCCTCATCACCCCACAAGAAAACAACCAACAAGATGGCAACGAATTAGCCACAAGGACAAGAACCCCTGCATGATAGATAGAGAGTAGCGACGATCCACCTACTACACACAGAAGAGCCGTCAGGGTAAACTTCCATCTCAAGCGAGCAAGGCACCATCTGGATCGAGGGTTCACCTTTCTCTTGGATGGCTAGATGCACGTGCATGGTACCAGTGGACTACTCTTTTGAGTAGATCTTATTATTTATGTTTTTCCTATGTTTCGGGAACGAAACATGTTAAGGGGGGTGGAATGTAGTATACCTAGGGGGATAATATGGGGTACAAAGGGAGGTACCTAAGGGATTAATGTGATAATGGGATGGGCCATAGTAATAAATAAGGTGGTTAACCCGTATCATGTAAGGGACCACAAGTAGTTAGCAATAATGTAATAAGCCCATGGTATTAGATAGATCGTATTGAGGGAACCATGGTAATGACCCATAGTATTGTATGTATGAGGCCTATATAGAGGCTAGAGACTCCCCATTGAGAGATGTGAAGGAATTATTCTATGAACATGCATATGGCTTGTGGAGTGCTCTCCTTCCTTAAGGAGTGAATGTATGGTGTTGCCCTATCTTAAGGGTTTGATTAATAAAGAGAGGCATTTATATCTATTTCTATCTTATTATTTCTGGGTATATTTGTGTTCTCATATATTTTCATATCAAATCTATAACAGGTTCCACAAGCAGAAAACCCAAAATACACTAAGAATCATCGCAAAACACATTTAGATTAGAAATCGGACTTCAAATATTTTGGACAGAGGTTTTTAAAGTTATCAGGTCCGTGGAACCCAAGTCGCATCACTTCAGTGGAGAGGAACCAACTTGTTGAATCGCTAAATTCCGACATAGTGATACAACTGGATCCGAAATGTTATAGATAAGGGTTGATAGCCTATCGAATCCGCAAAGGTTATCGCATCGCATATTTGAAAGCATAAGGAGCCTGGAAATTAGATAGTGAGATTTGTGATTAGGCGATTAAATTGCAATCGTTGAATCACGATCAACCACAACCGTTGGATTGCCAAGTGGTCTCACTATAGTGGACGGTATTTCGGATGCGTTGAAGGTTGTAAGTGGTTTTAGTGGTTCGACACCCGATACCATTGAAACACTGCCACGTAGCAAAGGCGGAGGGAATAAAACCGTATATCGGGTGGTTAACCCATGATCCATTGTTCCACCCGAAATCTCTGACAACCTTCAGATCTCACTGATCTAGATCTACGGTTCGAAAGCATTGGCGCGTTGACTTCTGGCGTATGATAAGCGTGCCGATTTAAAAAGGTAAATATTAATGTTTTGCATGGTTTCTCAATGTAATTCGATTAAAAGGGAAAACAGTCGGTTATAGTTAAAAGAGGATCCGTGAGGTGATATTTGAGGTTTTTTGAGTTTCACTTCCGCGCTACGTCATGAAGACACCAACAAAGACACACCAACAAGGACTCCAATATTTTTAGAGCAACATGGATCCTCAACCAGATTAAAAGATGAATATTCTCCCAGCAATTAATCAGGCGATGAATCAAGCAATGGTAAGAGAAAGATGAGAAGTCTGAAAGATATTTATGATGATTTAGATGTTAGTTCAAATTTTGCATTGTTGTCATTCCAACCCTCTTCGTTTGAAGAAGCAATCAAAGATCAAAATTGGGTGCAAGTCATGGATGAAGAAATTGAAGCTATTAAAAAGAATGACACATGAGATTTGGTTGATTTACCAAAGGATAAAAATCTCATTGGTGTAAAGTGGGTGTAGCAAAAGGATTCTCGCAGCAACTGGGAATAGACTTTGGAGAAACGTTTGCTCTGGTACCCAGATTAGATACTGTAAGAGAAGTTCTAGCCACAACAACTCAAAACAAGTGGAAAGTATACTAGATGGATGTGAAATCAACCTTCTTGAATGGAATTCTAGAATAAGAAATTAATGTGCAGCAGCCTCTAGGATATGAAGTTGAAAGTTTACAAGTTGAAAAAGGGGCTTTATGGACTAAAGAAAGCACCTAGAGCTTGGTATAGCATAATCGAGAGCTACATGATTAAGAATGGATTTTGCAGAAGCAACATTGAACCTACCTACACAAAGGTAAATGAGAATGGATAGATTTTGATTGTTTGCTTATATGTTGATGACATGACTTTAATAGATGAATTTAAAGAAGCAATGACGAAAGAATTTGAGATGACAGATCTTGGTCTCATGAAATATTTTCTTGGCATAGAAGTTGAGCAATCTGAAAAATGAATTTTTAGTTGTCAAAATAAATATGCCAAAGATTTGTTGAAAATGTTCAGGATGGAAAATTGCAAATCTGTCCCTACTCCAGTTGCAACAGGGACAAAGTTAAGCAAGGATGATGAATGATCAGATGTCAATCCAACTCTATTCAAAATATTGGTTGGCAACATCATGTATCTCACAGCTACATGACCAAATATCATGCAAGGGGTGAGTTTGATTTCTAGATTTATGGAGACACCAAAAGACACACATTGGAGTGCAGGAAAAGGAATTCTGAGATACATAGTAGGAACTAGAGATTGTGGCATAATGTATGCAAGCACAGAAAAGATAGATTTGATTAGATACATAGATAGTGATATTGCAGGCACTTTGGATGATAGGAGGAGCACTTCTGGTTATGTGTTCCACCTTGGTTCAGGTGTCATTTCATGGGCATCTAAGAAGCAACCCATTGTGACACTTTCATCAACAGAAGCAAAATATGTAGCAACGACATCAGCAACATGTCAGGAAGTGTGGTTAAGAAGTGTATTTGATGGACTCAAGCAGAAACAACAAGGATCAACATCAATATACTGTGACAACACCTCAATGATTGCACTATTCAAGAATAGTGTGTTTCATCAAAAGAGCAAGCATATTGATACTAGATATCACTTTATTAGAGAACTTGTGAGCAATGGAGAAGTTCACTTGAAGCCTTGTAAATATAGTGATCAATTGGCTGGCATTTTCACTAAGTGATTAGCACAAGATGTGTTTGAGTTTCATAGAAGAAACTTGGGTGTTGTAAGCCTAGCTGAGACATAGATCGGCATGCATGTTTGAGTTGTCATGAGTCATGTTTTAGTTTAGTAGTTGTAATTAAGGGGGAGTGTTAAATAATATAATTACTCTTGCATGAGGAGTTGGCTAAACATAGAGAGTCAGTTAACTGAGTTAAGTGATAGTTGACTTTGAGTGTGATTGCATGTCAAGATATTTTAGATTAGTATCTAGTTGGAAAAGGTTTAATACCCTTCACTAGGTTCATTTTAATCATTATGTTTTGTGTGATCAATAGAAGGGCATCAACTCATCTTTTATGTGTGAATTATTTGTCCTTTCTCTCCTTCTGCGATTTCTTTGAGATATATTAATTTAAAGCAGATTTGATGAAAGAATTTGAGATGACAGATCTTGGTCTCATGAAATATTTTCTTGGCATAGAAGTTGAACAATCTGAAAAAGGAAATTTTATTTGTCAAATAAATATGCCAAAAATTTGTTGAAAAGATTCAGGGTGGAAAATTGCAAACCTGTCCCTACACCAATTGCAACAAGTACAAAGTTAAGCAAGGATGATGAAGGATTAGATGTCAATCCACCTCTATTCAAAATATTGGTTGGCAACCTCATGTATCTCATAGCTACGAGACTGGATATCATGCAAGGAGCGATTTTGATTTCCATATTTATGGAGACACCAAAAGACACACATTGGAGTGCAGGAAAAAGAATTATGAGATACATAGCAAGAACTAGAGATGTGGCATAATGTATGCAAGCACAGAAAAGACAGATTTGATTGGATACATAGGTAGTGATTTTGCAGGCAGTTTGGATGATAGGAAGAGCATTTGTGGTTATGTGTTCCACCTTGGTTTAGGTGTGATTTCATGGGCATCTAAGAAGCATCCCATTGTGACACTTTCATCAGCAGAAGTAGAATATGTAGTAGCAACATCAGCAACATGTCAAGCAGTGTGGTTAAGAAGAGTATTTGATGGAATCAAGCAGAAATAACAAGGATCAACAACAATATACTGTGACAACACCTCAACAATTGCACTATCCAAGCATAGTGTGTTTCATCAAAAGAGAAAACATATTTATACTAGATACCACTTTATTAGAGAACTTGTGAGCAATGGATAATATCACTTGAAGCCTTGTAAATCTAGTGATCAATTGGCTGATATATTTACTAAGTGATTAGCACAAGATGTGTTTGAGTTTCATAGAAGAAACTTGGGTGTTGTAAGCCTAGCTGAGACATAAACCAGCAGGTATGTTTGAGTTGTCATGAGTCATGTTTTAGTTTAGCGGTAGTAATTAAGAGGGAGTGTTAAAATAATATAATTACTCCTGCATGAGGCGTTGGCTAAACATAGAGAGTCATTTAATGGTGATTGAGTGGTTGAGTGTTTGAGTGTTGAGTCAAGTCGAGTTAAGTGATAGATGACTTTGAGTGTGATTGCATGTCAAGATATTTTAGGCAAGTAGCTAGTTGGAAAAGGTTCAATACCCTTCACCAGGTTCATTATAAACATCATGTTTTGTGTGTATCAATAGAATAGCAACAACTCATGATTTATGTGTGAATTATTTGTTCTTTGTCTCCTTTTGTCATTTCTAATCCTAAACAATGACGTCAATAACTTTACATACAACATGGTCGGTGTGCATGGTTAACCTTTCATTCACTGATTTGCTTTGCCATTTTTCCTCCCTAGAAAATTTGGATGTTTCCCATGTCAAATACAAATCAAAAGTGAGTACTTAGTTTCAAACTATTAAAATCCAAGGACGAAAAGTATGGAGCATCTAATTTCAAAGTATTAAACCCACAGTTGTGAGTATGTAAGATTTATTTTAAATGATGTATAATAATGGGTGAACTTTTTTGGTTTAGCTGGAATTTAAAAGAAAATTAACAAAATCTATCAAAAATTATTTTACTGTTGAGGATAATTTTTCATAAATGTTGTAAAGTTGTTTGAAAAGTTAGAAATTAACATATAATTTGTTTTAGATTTAATGGAACTTAAAGGTGGTCAAACTTAATGGAATTAATAACAAGAATCATTGAATTCAAGATTTGTGTGATCAATAATGAATTAAGAATTTTTTTTGGTAAAAATTATATAAAATAAAATTTTCACCCAAACATTCCTAACCAACAAGTATAGTTATTCATAAAAAAAAATAATCTCATTTAATATTACATTGCACAAAGGATAATCTCATTTCATTAAATTGAACGTAACTCTAAACTGCTAATCAATTCATTTGATGTTACATTCGAGAAATAAGATAAGCCCAAGAAGTGAACAGAAAATATTTAGCCATAGAAAATATTGGAGAGATAAGATAATTCATTTGATGTTACATTCGAGAAATAAGATAAGCCCAAGAAGTGAACAGAAAATATTTAGCCATAGAAAATATTTGGACATTTTAAAAATCGAAATATTTGGAAAGAGAAAAACAATTATGTGAAAAATCTAAAACTTAAAAGTAGTTTCCTAGAAGCCTTTTTAAAATCTTCTTTCACAGCATAAGAATTGTGGAATCGAGAATCTTGATATATATTCCTCTGCTACTAAGCCTTCACTTATAAGCTTTTGAAGTCATCAGGGTTGAACAAGAACGACGACGGAATCTAGTTAATATCTCGTTTTACCCAGGGCGTTTATTTATTTATTTTATAAGATTATAAATTGTAAAATACTTGAATAATCTGAATGAACAGAGATATTTCAAAAGTGTTATAGTTATTTTGTTTTTTTTTATTTTTAGTTAGTTAGTGAACAAATTCCGCTAGTAGAACAAAATGTTAATAGTTTATATAAACCAAAATCATCGTTTTAGCTCAGTAAAATAATAAATAAAATATTCTTTTCCAGTAATCAATTGATCACTCTTCCAATCATACTATCGAGATTTATCAACTATTGATTTATATAACTATTTTAATCTTTAAAACACTAGTCACAAAACATTATTAGTCCCTGCCCTCCGGGCCTGGCAGGGACTATAGCAATCAGTTTTGGTTGGTGGGCATTAGTTTGGGCCGGCAACCCAGATTAATTTGTAAACACATTTTAACTTAAGCTAAAGTTTGGCGATATGTCACATTAACCAATGCAATAAAATATGCTCGCCGATGCTTGTAACCAATCAAATCATCGTTCATCTTATTTGGCCTCAGTACGAGGTATACGATCTCGAAAGTTAGAAAATTCTTCGGAAAGCAGTTCGGTTAATTAGAAGAGTGTCGCCTCCCTGAACTAATGCTATCTTTCCGATAGCATTAGTTCGCAAACATTTAATGTTATGATGGATATAATGGATATAAGCTAAAGCAAGCAAGTGTGCATGCATGTTGAGGTGCCCATCGTTGAAGTGGGCAGCTGGTGTGGAGCATATGTGCTGTCGAGCATAGGAGCGGTGATCGCATCTTCATAAGAGGAGAGCTTGAATGCTTGAATAAGGGGAAAGCTTCTACGTGACCGGGAGCGCCCAGGAGCCTTCTCAGAGCTGCTGCAGCGGCCTCGCTAATGTCATCAAAACGAACCTGGTGTTGCCGCCTGCAAAGTCACCACCCCGCCCATCAGGTAAATACTTTCAGAAATTTCTGATTGAAGTAATTTGACAACAATCTTTCCGGCAGCCTTCCGCAAGAATTATCAGAGCTTTCTCATTTTATAGTTATGGCTTCGAATCTGACCATCAAAGGAAGCTTAATTACAGAAGAAGAAGAAGATTAAGTTATTTTTTTTTGGGTTAAAATAACGGTACATCTTACCTGGCCTGCGATTTTTCTCGTGGCAAACCGTGGTGTCAGTCCGCAACGGGGCAATCTTCGTCATATGTTTTACTTGATTCTGTTATATCAAAATATACAGAAATTATGTTGAGATTTTATTAATCTTTTCCAGTGGAGCTTTAATGCTGTTAGAGATCTTAGTATCAATGAGTCTGGTCAAAAGATAAACTATACTAAAGTTCAACGGCAAAAATTGCTCAGAAACGTTCAGAATTGGGGAGGCCTAGGCATAATTTGATGCAACGTTGTTCAGGATAAGATTTTTACCATGAATCTAGTAACATCATCTCCAAATGGAAAAGGCTAATATTATGGTGTTGTTTTGATTCTTGACTATGATAAACCAGATTTAGATTCAAAGTAAATGAATAATGAAAACGAAACCGGGAGCGTGATAGTGAACATTACCATAAAGAAAGTGGCAGCGCTGGATTCAGAATTAGTTCACTGCAAAAAAAAACAAAACAGACTTCATAAATCACATCTGAGGTATCACATTGAAATAACTAAATCCAATCAGAGTAACAAGTTTTGTATATACCAGATTTCTATTAGGTCAAGTTTGTCCACATTTCTTCTGTTAATTTTCGCGTGAATAGTAGCCGCAATCCTTGGAAAATCCAGCAAATTCAACTGACGCTTAGCATACCATACTATCATCCTTTTAAATGACTATATCCTTTCAAAATGACCAGATCCACAGTCCCCATAATTGAATGTACACACCTTGAATGCTAATGCAGGGTCCACAAGGCAAAGGGCTGCTGCGATGAGCGCCGCAATGCTTGAACGGCCTAAAATCTCAGGTACTCCCCAGCTCATTTGGCTAAAGCCATGCGCATCATTATTACTATCCGCTGTCTACAAATTCATGCATCAACACTACATTAGAATGGCTCTGGGACAGAGGCAAAGGAGAGAGTCTATAGGGTTGAAGCGAGACTGGCCGTTAGGGGCTTGTTTGTTAGGGTCGGCTTGTTAGGGGCTTTTACGCCATTCGAGCATTGGCGATCGATAAATAAGGCAAGCAAGGCGGGTTAACCTTACAGACAGAATGCAGTAAGGCATTCTCAGGTAAGGGTTTGATTGATTGATTGAGGGTATTTGGTGCGGTGAAGAACAGTGCAATGCCTACTTTATAAGAAAGAATGAATGCATAATAGAATATATAATGGAACGAAAATCTGACTGTAACGAAGTATTTATAACGATGCGAACAATTACATATATAATTTACCAACATAGAACTCGTGAACATAACGACTGTAGTTGCAAATATTGGCCATGCTCTTGTAAGTCTTATCAGAAATGAGTCTGTGTGACCACAGATACTCTGCTTTAGCATTGAAGTGCTTTTCGAAGTTCAACAACGGATTACCAATCTGTAAAACGATTCAACGACCGCTTACATTGCCTAGTTCGCCAAGTTGCATGTAGCTCTTAATGCACCTGTATATTTCAATGCAAATTCAAGGTATTGGGCAGAGTGATGGGGCAGGTGGTTTGCATGCAAAATACATCATGCCACTTCAAATGTTTATTTTATTACTTATATATATATATATATATTTCCGTATCGTTATATTTATTAAGTTATATCCAAAAGTTATTTTTTCCTTGATTTATAGCATCAAACAAAACTAAAAACTCAGCCATTAAAAAACTTCATCTTCGTCCTACATTATACATTGTATACATTACATTACAATGGATAGCAGACTCCAACTGCAATAATATGCTTACAACACAGTCATTTCAAGTTATTTTTATGTTTTACTTGGAACTCCCAAATACTCAAAACAAAATTGAAAATTACTGAGATTTTTGTGCAATCCCACTTCAAACCAGAAAAATTATTGGACTTGGGCACTAGAACGGGATCGCATTTCACGGCAAATTTGCTCATCAAATTCAAAAAATTTCTATGCGGAAATTCCAATCCTGGCAATATTCTGCATTAAAATGATTGAAACACGGCTTTACAACAAGTTACATTTTTAACTCCGGGCCACAACAATTTTATTCGAAAATGGGAATGCTCAAACAAGAAGATTAAAGGGCTTTTTCTTGAACAAACCTAGGTAGTCGATTATGAGCCGGCCGTTGCAAAATCTGCCTGTTGGTAAGTGTGTATCAAAATCTACTTATCGTTTCTTCCCTTCTCTGTGCATTACTGTCCTCGGCCAGGCTTATGCTGAAAAGCTCAGGGTCGAATTCCATTGATTCTTCTTCATTTTCGGCTATGTTGCCAAGAACGTCGGAGCAGAGAGCAATGGCAGCAGTTTCTGAAACGTTTGATTCTTGAGCAGGTCCCACAGATTGAAGCCATGACGTGGGATCAAGAGCGCCCTGTAGCATAGGAATATAAAGAATGCAGGATGTAAGAGCGAAGCTGGCGAAGAACAACCTGAGCGATATGAAGCTTAGACAAGAGGGTGGCCTCGTCGTCCCGATGCTGCAAGGACACGTGAAGTGCATGCAATCTCCACGTTAGAACACTCGTTGCTCCCAGACACTCCGCTGAACTGGAACCTCGTCTGGATAATAGTGGGCTGACGTGGAACCTTTAAATTAAAAAATTATACTTTAGATGGCCAGATATAAAAAAGCTTGTGGTTTTCAGTGCGTCAACCGTTCTCTGGAAATGTCACATGCATTTCAATCTAAAAATGCTTATGAAACTAATTAATTACAAAACCAGAAACATTATGTATATTGAGTTTAGTTCAAAGGTAAGAGGTGTCAACGGTCAACCTATGCAAAGCCAATTTTTTTAACACCAAACCAGAGGTATCAACGGTCAACCTATGCAAAGCCAATTTTTTAAACACCAAAATTTACTTTACAGGAATAATCCGCGCAGAATTGCACAAGGTTCATTTCGATCATGAGTCATTGTCCACTAATTACTGAATTGCAGTTAACATGAAAACCATCTAGTTAACGTGAAAATCTTTGGGAAACTATGCAACAGTAATCATCATGTGTCTTCTTACCAGAATTTTTACACTTCTGCAGACCCAACTGAGAAAATCCAGGTTATCCCATTAACTACTGTTACTGAAAAACTGAACATAAATTTTGCAGGAAACTTGATAAGCTGCATCAGTCCACTGTCATTAATAATTATACTCGATATACATATTCTAAGCTAAGAAGCTGTGAAAATAATACCTATGGTTTACGGGCAGATACGCTGCGGGCTGGGGCAGGGACTAGCTGCCCCGCAGCCCGTCTTGTTTTATCATTTGAAACAGATAATCTTTTGAAATATATTAGTTTAAATTTATATTTTAAATTCATTATATGTATAAAGTTGTGCATTGTAATTTTTTAAGGTTAAAATCTATCAATTTAAATGTACTTCAAGTATAATTTTTTTATACGTAAGAAACTAGAAGTGTGATATTCTTTTATTTAAGAATTTTTTTAAGTTTAAAATAAATTTATAAGATTGGTATATGTTATTTTGTAAGTTTTATGTTCAAGAGATTTTGTTTTTAATTATGATATATAAAAAGTTGGTATTAAAACATTTCATTAAAAATGGATATTAAAATATTAATTTATATGTAAAAAGTTTGAAACGTAATATTTTTTTATTTAGGAATTTATTTAAGCGTAGAAAAAATTTATAATATCTGTTATATGTTATTTTCTAAATTTTATGTTTAGGAACTTTTGTTTTTAATTATGAATATATAAAAAAGTTGATATTGAAACATTTTATTAAAATGGATATTAGAATATTAATTTTTTTAAATGTTATATGTCAATTCTATATTATGCGTTAAAAGAATTACTTATCTCTCTTATAATGTGATGTAAAAATAAAATGAGAAAATTATTTACTTTGTTTATCTTTCTTCTTAGTTATAAATTTGATAAGGAAATATTGTATTTAAGTTAGATTTAAATATCTCTTATTATTAATATTTTCTTTTAAATGACATGTGCTAAGCCTATATGAAGGAAAAAATTACACATCTACTTCATAGAATGTTAAAAAAACTCTAACACCCCCAAGTACTATAAATATTTTGTCATTTACTTTTACTACACCACGCTAGGTAAATCATGAGCTTTGTGAAAAAATTATTTTAATTTATTTTTTGTTTAAAAGAGAAATTATTTTAAGTTTTGTAATTCATGAGAAAAGACCCTAGATGCAATTTGCAACTACGAGAAAGTTAGAGGCAGTTACCTTTTCCTATCCCCTTAGAGATAAAACATCCTAGTGGGAAAATAAGGCCAAGGAAGGCAAGAATAGGAGCAGGAATAGGAGGTCTAAGGCTTCTAAGAGAAGAAATAAAAAGGTATGGAAGGATGATACATGTAAGTTATTCTTGAATTAGGCTAAGAACCAATGGAAACCACAAGCCAAATTTGAGGTTGTGAGTTCTAGGCTGGACTGAGTGGTCATTTTGCCTCATAACACATATTTTTTAGCACTACCTAACTTGTTGTTCTTTAATTGAAAAGGCTTGGGGCGAATTGGATGTAATTTCCATTCCCAACAGTTGGGAGGAGTGGACTTTCTCCTTGTGAATTTCCAATCATCTTAAATAACATATAAGTAATCTACATTGTTAGGTTTCCTATTGGAATTAAAAAATGCGGGAGTGATAGAAGATCTATGGATATGTAGGGAAAAATATGTTTTGATTGAATACTCTGTTATGAGAAAGGAACTGATGAAAAGCTTTGCATACTTTTTCCTACATCAAGATAATATTAACAGGCTTTGGAAAAATATATTGCTAATGTTTGTAACATCTTGTAACACATAACAATACGACTTCCTAAAAACAAAACTTTGTATGGTGATAGAGTATGTGAATAAAATACTTATGTGAATAATTATGGGGTAAACTTGTTAAGAGAAAATGATATAAGTCTATTATGTTATGAAATGAAAATAAATACTAATAATTGTAAATTATTACCTAGACCCAAATTCGGTTCCCTCTTGGGTTAATAAGTGAATTGTGGGTTTGAATCTAAACAAATTTTGTAGTAAACATAATAAGAATTATTGTTTACTGCAATAAAGTCGAAGGGTTTTCTCGATGTCCAGTTTAGTCCCATAGTTGAGCTAGTTCAACCAACAACTTGGGGACAATTTTGGGTTCGATACAATTTCCTGATAAGTCTATGAGGCATGTGTAATTGAAAATAAACCAAGAATAACCTTAGCTATAAAAAATAATTAGATTGAACAATATGTATGAATGTTAAAAAACAATAAGGCCAAACTAAAGAAACAATATGTCAAACAGAAGTTGTAGTCGTATCTGGGTAACAGTGACCCAAACAAATTCAGTAATACATGACTGTAACTTATTATTGGTAAGAAGTATAACATACACAACAAATAACTAGTGTAAATTAAATAAAGGCATAGAGACAAAACCCTTCTATTAGAAACTCATATTCATGTTAATTATGTACAATAGAAATATCCTACGAAATACCAAGCATAGGTTCTGAAAGGAATTTTGACCAAACAATGTCTACACGCCAAACTTAATTGGTCGTAGTACATAAAACATACATAGATATCAATTATTAAAGACAGAAATTACTAAAAGATCACATTAGTAGTAACATCGTGTTGAAAATGCAGTAAGAAATTCATAATTTAATTTTTCTTTTGATTAAATTAGGAGAAAATCGAAATTCCACATCCCAAGAAAACTTGAATGAGTTAACTGAGATGTTATCACTTAGTTAGCTTAGTTAATTCGAGTTTAGTGCTTAAACTCAGTTGTGTAGAGTGATTCATAACTTTTAGGATCCTAGGTCGAGTCTAAAGTTAGTTGTAACAATTTAATTCAGTTAAATTGAGATAAGGTCAATTAAACTAGTTCCTATTGTTGGAGGAACTAGTTGGATGTATAGTACTGGGATGCAACTTCAGTTTTCAACCAGTTAATTAATGAATCAGCCATAATTAACTCATGCATGGATGAAATTCGAGTTACCGAATTCGTATTGGATTTCAATGGAAGTGTACTATCATTTGTATAATTTTATGAGTTTTACAGGTGGTGCATGCAGTCAGAGAAGGGCTTATAGGGATTGTATGCTTCTCAAAGAGGAATTTCCTATTTAATAGGGGCTTATTTCCTTGAGAAAAAACACAAGGAAATAGGAGCTTGGCAAGTAGCATAATTGGCTAAGTATTAGCCAGAGTTAGCTTATGAGGCAATGAGATAGGTTATACGTGTGCAAATATTGTTCAAATTGAATAATAATTTTATTTCTTCCCTCTTTTTTCTGATCTAATGCAATATACAGATAGGAAGGGATTTTGAGTAGTTGTTTTCCCCTTAGATAAATAGATGAGTATATGTTACTCAATCTTGTCTCATTCTTTATGATTCAATTAATTGTTTCTGCTAATGAGAAGAGTAGATTCAAGCCTTTTGTTTTAGAAAATTACATAAGCAGTTTGAAGCTACAAGGAATTTCTACATGGTATCAGAGCTAGAATCACTATAGAGAAGAGATTTTGAACTTGTCATTGTAGGATGGCTTTCTATGGAGGAAGACTCGAGTATGCCCTTGAGGGAAGCTCTAATTATGTTGCTTGGAACTATCACATGGAGGCTAATGGAAGATAATGGGTTGAAGGAATTCATTTATAATGATATCCAGAAACTGGCAGCAAGTAATGCTTAGAATGTAGAAGGTTGGAAAAAGTGTACAGCGAGAGCTAAGACGATCATATTGGAGGATGTGAGAGACCACATAGTCTTGAAACTACATGGAAAATGGACTCCCTTTGCTATGTGAAAGACTCTTAGTGAGCTATTAGGAAACAACAATGAAGCCAAGAAACATGAACTAATGAATAAACTGAGGATTGAAGATAAAAGGTATGAGGTAGTCTTTGGAGATGGGAAGGGCTACCCAAAGCACCTTGCTTCATGTAAAATCAAGCAATTTGGTTTTAGGATTGAGAGCCTCTAGACATTAGAGCAAGATGCATGCACAACCTTGAGGAGCAAGGAAGGGATTAGAGATGTTGTGGTTGAGAAGAAGCATGATTTAGCTCTCAAGAGGAAACCTCAACTATTTGGAGGTTGGGATAACCAGGAGGATGATGATGAGGAGGTCCACTTAGATATCTCTAGTAGGAGGAGAGTTCGATCCAAGTGGGAAGAGGGAGCACATTCATCTATACCTCCAGGAGTGAGGTGGAGCGATCTAGATCGTTTGTCCAAGAATACAGAAATTCAGGATTGGTCCATCATTACCCTTGTTACAGGGGCCCACAGCATTCAGTATTAGGATGATCAGTGTCACTAAGATACTAAGGAGTGCAAACAAGTGTTGATGGCAGAGTAGGAGGCTTAGTAGCAGAGTCAGAACAGGTATAGTTTTCCGAGTAGACAGTTCCACACATAGTTGATTCAAATTTATTATTTTTGGATGCTTTTTACTTGCAGATGTTGTAGTGGCAACATCAACACTAAGAAGTGTTGTATGTAGTAAATTTAAAAGGTGTTAGATTGGGGCATATGTGAATCCCTTTCTTGCTGAGAGGGAGTGTTGAAAATGCAGCAAGAAATTCCTACTTTAATTTTGTCTTTGATTAGATTGGGAGAAAATCAAAATTCCACATCACAAGTCCACTCTATGAGTTAACTAAGTTTTTATCACTCATTTATCTTATTTAATTTGAGTTGAGGGCTTAACTTGAGTTGTGTATAGTGATTCCTAAATTTTAGGAACTTAGGTTGACCTTAATCTCAGTTATAACAATTTAATTCAGTTAAATTGAGTTAAGGTCAATTAAACTAGTTCCAACTTTTGGAGGAATTAGTAGGAGGTCTAGCAGTGGGGTACAACTTTAGTGTTCAACCATTTAACTGATGAATAAGCCATAACTAACTCATGCATGCATGAAATTTGAGTTACCGAATTGATATTGGAGTTCAAGGGTAGTGTACTATTAGTTATATAATGTTTTGAGTTGTACAAGTGATGCATGTAGTCAGAGAAGGGTTTATAAAGATTGCATAGTTATGGATGAGGAATTTTAAATTTAATAGGGGGTTAATTCCTTGAGAAGCAATGCAAGGAAATAAGAGATTGTTAGGTAGCAGAATTGGCTAAGCATTTGCTAGAGTCAGCTTGTGAGGCAGTGAGATATATTATACTTATGCATAGATCATTCAGGTTGAACAAGCATTGCATTTCTTCTCTATGTTTTTAATCATCTAATGCAATATACAGATAGGAAGGGGTTTCAAGAAGGTTCTTTCCCCTTAGATAATTCTCTGAGAATATGTGATTGAATCTTTTCTCATGTTTTGTGATTTTTCGATTGATTAATTATTTCCACTAAAGAGTAGAGGAGATTCAAGTCTTTTTTTTTAGAAAATTACATAAGTAGTTTGAATCTACAAGGAATTTATACACATCATGACTGCATTTGGGCACTTCGGGCAAAATAAACCCTCATCTACATCGAGATAAATTAAATATGAATTGTCGACTGAGTGAAGATCTAATATCATGAAACCATTCCTAATGGGGCCCATAACGTACGATACCGAAAGATTAAGACCCAAAATTCAACAACGAAGTTAGCAAAAAGTGATAAGAAAACCTAGAAAAGAGAATACATATGTAAGGGTCAGCATGTCGATATTGCATTTCCTCTTCTTTGGATATGCCAAAGAGATCAAAACTATAGCAGAGTTGGAATCCAAAACTATTCAAACACCTACACATTGGTTAAAGGAAGCACTTCCAAAATAATTAAGAAAATTAAAGAGATAATGACTGCAGGAATAAACCCTATAGTAATTACCTGAAAGAGCTATGGCTCTAGGCAAGAAGACCTACCCATAAGGAAAATAGGAGGAAATATTAAAACAAAAGGAGCATCCACACCAAAAACCTTGTGACTCAACAATTTGGTGCAAGAAGAAATAAAGTGGGGGATGATTTCCATTCTTGTCCCTGGAGAAGGTGAGCGTGGTATCCAAATGATTCCTAGAAAACCCTATGCTACCACGAATCTGATCTAGCTGAAACCTTGGGGAAGGGAGAAGTCCATAAGTTAAATAAAAATGATAATAATAAGTGCTTCAAAAATCAAAATACTAGTGGTAGTAAGGAGTACTCCGTAACTTACCTAACCAAGAAAAGAGAAGCCCATAACCACAAGGGTTTGATGTAGATCTCACCCACATGAGTCAGTGTGCAAATGACCAGGAAACCGAGCTGGAAAAGTTGGTAGTTACCTTAAATGACCTAGAGCCAATAGAGTCATCGAGTCGAAGTCCCATAAATTCAAAGGTAAGATAAATCACAAGTGTATTGATGCATGAGCTCGAGAAAATTCTATGCTACCATCTAATCTCGCGAGGTAGTCGGAATCATTTGGAATCAATCTAACACATATGACCATATATGATCTGAATTTAAATAGGAATGCAACAACTTACAAATGTAATCATAAACACAAAGATGCGGCAGAAAAACACTTCATTTCATTAATAGAAAAATATTCAACTATGCTTACAAATAGAATGGAAATAAGATAGCTCAGGTGATGGTAGCTTATCTCTAAGGAGAGATGTGGTCGCTACATGCCTCTGAACTGTGTTATAATGAGGCTCAAAGGACTATTTATTGTTGAGAAACAATGGAAAACCATAAACATCCAAAAACCTAACCCTAGGAGATGAAGAGCCAAAACTGTGGGCCCCATTTGGGTAAGTTGGTACATCAACTTCTCGAGGTCGTGACTTTGGTATACGATCTCCGTTTGGCTATCATAATACCTCATTTTGAAGATATCAAAGAGAAGGCAAAATGTAAATAGGCAAGCCAATCTGGGACATTTTCAATCTCTCTGTTTTCCCTTAAAATGTTGTTTAGGGCCTCAAAACGGCTTCGAAAGTTCAGGACCCGAAAATTGCCAAAATCAGTAAACTATACTACAATTAAGGAAACCGAAAAACTGAAAGATAAAGTGTTGGGGGTGCAAGTGAAATATGCTGGTGGCTAGCAATATCCACCAAGATCATTCCTCCCCCCTTAGGAAGCAATGGTCCCCATTACGTTGAGTGCCTCCATGAGATGGAGAAACTTCTGTTGAACTTGGTCCCTGGTGAGCCACTTTCCTTGGTGAAGGAGTTGGGGAACTTTGACAACCCTATATAGTTGGATCTTTTGCTGGCGAGTGCTCTTGATCTTTGTGTCCATGATCCAATTAGTGGTGGTCTGTTCCATGTAGTCTGGGTTCAGCTCCGTCGGTGTGAGTTGTTCTACAATGTCAGATGTGTCCAACAATGGTGGGAAGTATGGCCAAAGGTGATCTACAATGAACACTAGGTGCAGACCAAGGAAGAATGGGATGATGAGCTTGAAGGAATTGTCACCGATGGCCTTGGTGATGGTGTATGGTCCATATCGGAGTGGGTGAAGCTTACAGTGAGGCCCAGCAAAGCACTCTTTCTGCAAATGAAGCCAAACCTTATCGCCCACCTAGAACTTGTGTGGCACTCGATGTTGATCATGGCATTGCTTGTACTTAGCATTGGACCTATCCAACATATCATGGACCTATTGGTGGATGTGTTGAATGCGCTCAATGAAGTTGTTAGCCCTTTCAGCTTCGGACAACACATGAGCCGAATCTACCTGAGTGGCTGTAAATGATATGGCCACATCAATGGGGCATAATGCCCTACCTGAAAGGGGATGTGGCCTGTTGAACCGTGGAGAGCTCTGTTGTAGTTGTGTTGGACATAGGGGAGACTTTCATCCCATGTGCATGGATGCTTCGATTTGCACATGTAGAGAATGTATATGATCATCCTACTGACAACCTTTGTTTAGCCATCAGTTTGGGGATGTTAAGTCATGGACTTAGTGATTTTTGTATCCAGCATCGACCAAAGACTTGACCGAAATGAACTCAGGAATATACTATCCCGATCTAAGATAATGGACTATGGGATCCCAAAGTGTACCCACACTCGCTTAAAGAATAGCTTAGCAGTGACCTCTGCTGAGATACTCTTCTTGTAGGCCATCATGATGGTCATCTTAGATAATCTGTCGATGACCACGAAAACACAATTGTTGTCATGCTTAGTAGAAGGGAGGCCCGACATATAATCCATGGAGACAAATTCTGAGGGCCAGCTAGGAGTAGGTAGAGGAGTATACAAGCCTTGCTTCTTGATGGTTGGCTTGGAAAATGGCATAGGAGGTGCAGGATCTAATGTACTTCCCAACATCTTGATGAAGTTTCGGCCAATAAAATAATTCTGCAATACTACCACTGCTTTCTCTACTTGAAATTCCCATCGACCTGACTGTAGCGCGCCTCTAAAATCATCTTGGTACACTCACTTGAAGGAACACATATGTGTCCGAAGTGGCATAACAGTGCATCCAGAAGGTGAAAATTTGGAACTTCCTTCCCTTCCACGATTGTCTGGTATATGTTACCGAATTTTGGATCACTCTTGTAAACATGCGGCCACCCCATTGGCTCGTGCCCACAGGAGTCAAGCACAATGATTAGTGCCATGACCGATGGTTTTCTAAGGCAATCAACGATATTATTGGCATTTCCCTCCTTATACTCAATGTTCAAGTGGAACTGTTGCATATATGTGGACCATTTCTGATGGTTATCGTTCTGCAACTTCCCTTGTGTCTGTATGAACTGTAGAGGCCGATGGTCTGTGTACATGATCATTTCCTTCCCCAGAATGTAATGCTTCCATTGGCAATAGGCCTACCCAATGGAATACATTTATTTGTCATAAGTGGGGTACTTTCAAATTGTGTCTGAAACTGTCTCACTATGCTAAGCCACTGGATGCCCATGCTGAGTAAGAACTACCCTGATAGCATAGTCAGAGGCATCTATCTCAATCTCAAATGGGTTTTCTGGGTCTGGTAATGTGAGCACTGGTGTAGAACAGAGGCGATTCTTCAACTTGGAGAACACTTGTTGTTAGGTTTTCAACCAAAAGAACTTTTCTTTCGCTCCGCCCTTGGTGACTTGACTTAAAGGCCATGTGATATGAGAGAACGCCAACATGAACCTATGGCAGTAATTGGCAAGACCCAAAAAGCTACAGAGCTATGTTAGAGTGTTTGGGGCTGACCAATATTGAATGATTTGTATCTTGGATGGGTCCACATGTACACCCTTCTCATCAATGATGTACCCTAGATATTGAACTTGAGTCAGGGCAAAGGTGCATTTGTCCAAGTTAGCACACAACTTGTATTGTTGAAGGGTTTGAAGGACCTGTTGAATATGGTGGAGGTTCTCTTCCCAACTCTGGCTAAACATCAGGGTGTCATCTAAATACACCACCACGAATGCATTGATGAAGGGCCACAATATGTCATCCATCTGTCTCGTGAAGGTTGTAGGAGCATTTGTCAATCCGAACGGCATAACCAACCATTCAAAAAATCCATCCTTGGTGTTATAGTTCGTCCTTACAGCCCTCTGTCAGAGATCTTTTCGCTTTTGCATATCATTTTTAGGTGTCTCACTTGTTCCACTTCGTCGCATTTCGTTGGGGGCATGCCATTGACTGATGAGGGCGTCTAGTTGTCTCGTGTTCCCTCATGCTTGTCCGTGTAGGGTTAGTAAAAAATTTCTCAAAAAATCACCGAAGTACATGATCATTGCATCCATCATCATAAATGATTAGTTTCGTTAAAAAAAAAGGTTCTTTAGTCCGAGAGTCTAGGGTTTTTAGTCCCGTGCATACACATAATAAAAGCCCGCAGGCCATGAGGTTGCTTTTTCAAGATTTTCATTTAATATTTTTCCTCAGAAAGCATTTACAAACATTTTTAGTCCAAATCTTTTTTGGAATTGAAAATTGTGATTGTAAATAATTGTATTTATTATATCTCAAAAGGTTTCAGAGCAAGCCTCTGACCTTTTCCAAAGCCAAAATATCGGATCCCTGCAAAAATCAACAAAACATTATCAGTTCAAGACTCAGAAAAAGCCAAAGAAAAGCATTGTATTAAAGCTCAAATGTCAAAGTGCCAAACATTATAAAGTGGGTTATTAAACAAATTTAAATCAAAGTGAGATATTTTCCTCACCTATAAAAGGGGAAAACGAGTTCATTTATTCAAAATATCCCAAGGCAAATTCGTGCTTGAGTAATTTGGAAGGCCGAAAACTACATTTCATACCCTTGGACATCATTTTGGAGGTGCACTGCTCATACAAGGTGTGTGTTGCGCATATAGAGGTGTGTTGTGCATTGGGCCTCGCTGGCTAGTGTAAATTAACAAAGGCGCTACACATATAGAGGTGTGTTGTGCGTTGGGTTTGTGCGCTACGCACTGGGTTACAACACCAAGAAAATTGTGTTCATGCGACCAGATCATACCAAATCCACTCCAAGACTTGCAAGTAGGTATTTGATTGATGCTCAGTCAATGTTTGAAGTGTGTTTCAAGATGGGAAATTTGATGTATTGGGTCTTGAAAAATGAAACCCTACGTTCATGTCAAAATCATTCCTTAAGGGTTTTTTAAAGGACATGTGGGTGGTTTAGTGAATATTTCCCATCCTCCATTGATGAAAAACGGTCACATACTCATTTGTAAAGTTTTGGTCAACATTGCAAAAGGGTGCACATTACACTCTTGTCTATTTGTAAAAGAGTGACTGTTTTATGCCAATTCATTGAAACAAAGCATTATCATTATGGCTCGGTTTTCATGATTCTTTGGTAAACATATTTGGGTTTAGAGTATGCATTGAAATTTTGACTTCACCACACCTATATCACTATACATATCAAAGACATCTTGATACCAAAGCCATGTCAAACACAGATTCAGTGTATGAGCAGCAGTATGACAGTGATTCCACAACAGAGGGTAATGTGCCACGGAGGTCTCGCAGAGGTGGCAAAGGTGGTAAGCCTCTCAGGGAAGAGCCTATTTCTTTGGTTCAATTTCAGGCTTGCACGCTTGCAATGGATTGTTTTCGTCGTCAGTCATGCTATCGTTATTGTGAATTAATTTCACAATTTCAGCATCATCGTGAACTAGCTCGTTTGTTTGTTCTACATTTACATGATGGCCATGTAAACCTCACCGGAGTTGATTTCATTTTGTCACCAGAGACTATCACAGAGGCCACTGGGATACCAAATATTGGAGAGCAATGGAATAAACATCAGCAGTTAGAGAAATTATACTATGAGCCATACATCAAACCTGGGTATATGAGGCACTTGAGCAGAGTTTTTCCTTTCCAATATATGAATGATCAATTTGCACCTTTGATGAAACTTATCATTCAGTATTTTAGTTGTGAGGGCAGATTCTCTTGTCTTTATGCGTACCATGTCCGTTTGTTGATGCATTTTACAAGGGTACATATGATGAACATTCCATACTTCATGTTTCTCAACATAGAGAGGATGGTGCCTCTTGTACAAATGAAGACCCAAGCACAGCAGCATAGCAGTATTTATCATTACGCGTTGATCAAGATCGTAGTGGTTCATCAGTTGGCACAACAGGGCATTACTTGGGAGGATTTTGTTTCTCATGACTTCTTCACAGCGCCTTAGCCACCTCCAGAGATAGTTCATGGTGAGGGAGGACCTTCACAGTAGTTTGACATTCCTGAGACCGAGCATGTCAATACTCCAGTGTATGTGACATATCAGCGAGGCCACAGGGCCTTATTTGTAGCTACACGACGAGTACTATCTCCACATGGTGTGGAAGGGGTCTCGCCTTCTTCTTCAGCATAGGTATAGGTAAAGGTTCAGGACAGGGGCAAGAGGTCAAGGCATAATAAGGGCCCTTCAGGAGGCCATGATATTGATGCTACATTTATTGATGTGGATAGGAGCTCTCCTAGCTCGAAACTGAAAGAGATCATCCAAGAGGAGAAAGTTGAGATTAGTAACTTGAATGACAAATTGCTGAAAGAAAAATGCGTGATCAATTATTTGGAGTAGCGCAATAAATAGTTAGAGGATCAACACACACTTATAGAGCTGCGACAAATCCGTGAAGACCGACAGGCTGCCCGAAGACATATACATGAGATGACACCTATTGAGCAGGAGATAGAAGCTGACCGGGAGACTTGGCTCGAGAGGGTCAACATCCACTTAGAAAAGTTGTTGGCAAATGCTAATAGAGATAAAGACATGCTCCGTCACATGAAACATCATTATTGGGCTCGCATGCATGTCAACAAAGAAAAAATGAAGATTTTGAAAAGGAGGTTGAGCCAAGCACTAAAACGGCGAAAGAGGTCAGATCAACTTCGAGTTTTGGCTGAAGCTTCACTAGCTAAGCATAACACATGATGTAGGGTCTTCACTCCGAATTTGAGTGAATTCGGAGAAATATTGTCATTTTAAAATTTTTGGTCCCAAAAATAGGTATTTCGGCTATATGAGCAGTGCGCCTGCACGCTCGCTTTTGATTGGGACACTTGCTGGAGGAAACTTTGGTCTTTTTGGGTTTTCCATGGTAAGTTACGCATGATCAGTTATTTCCAAAGCATTTCATCAAGTTCTGGATCGTCAAAAGGCCCAAAAACACCATGAAAACCACCTTACTGCCACCTTTTGCAACAGCAGGAAGTACCTCTGGGAGAATGCAATTTTGAGGGGGTAAATGAGCTCCAAATTGGGAATTTATACTTGAGTTGGAAAGTAGATATCCAGGGCTTTCCAGCAAGATATCGTGAGCTCAATTTGCATGCCAGGAAGTGCCTCAAAATCAGTCTAAACTGTGTACTGTGCGTAGAGACTAGGGCGCTGCGCATAGAGGTTTTTGATCAGGTTTTCCTCCTCCAGCTCAGGAATTCGGCCAATTTTCACTAGTTTCACTTCTTGATGTGATTTTTGACCCAGCTTGATGTAATTTGATGTGTATGAGGTAACTTGGTACCTTTTTACCTTGTTCTAGATGATTCATTCACAAATTAGCAAGAAATTAATGTAATGAATCAGTTTCCTTCTTTTTACAGGCAGGTTGGTTTGGTCACCTAGATTCTTGCTCCATGTTTAGAATTTTTTCAAACTGCTCCTAGAAGTATGAGCTCGACCCCTAGAGGTTAGGGAATGAGGTTAGCTTGATCTATATATGTAAATTTTCAATCAGTAGCAAGGGTTGGACTCTTGGGAAGATTTTGGCACACTATTGTACATATTTTTCATATTTTGGCTGAGGAAATATTAGAGGTTTTGTAGCACCTATTGGGATTCTTGTGGCTTTCAGTTCTTGATGATGTTATCTCTCATTTTATTGTAATTTCATTCATGTTTAATGTATGCCATTCCCTTCTTCTACTTCTGAAACTAAATGAATGAGTAAATAAGGTTGAATTCATTGTTCATAGTGCTCTTCCTTTAAATTTGTTTAGTTTTACATGTTTTCACCAATTTGGAGAGGATCCATGTTCTCGCTTGCCTTCTTCAGCTCCTTGTCATTCTGATCCATCCATACCTTTGATCAAAGGCATCAAGACTACTGCCTACCTCGCCCCAACTCAAAATTCTGCAAAGATCTGGCCTTATCCCCAAAAACAAAATTAATTTTCCCATTTCTCCAAGAAAAACACCTAAAAACTTTAAATCAAATTTTCCAATCTCTTTACTAGCCTTAAATCAGTATTAATTTGGAGTCATCTCAGCCCCTCTGAAGACCTTTTGCCGAGATAGACCCGGAGAGAGCCCTCTCCTGTCCTTGTAGGGATAGCTACGAGGCTAACCTTGGTCTGATGTGGCCTTGAGTTTTGCCTTCCTTAGCCTGAGGCAGATTTGAGCGCTAACATAGTGGCGACCATACTGGGGAAGAACTGGTTTTCTTGTTAGTGTTATTTGATTTATAGCTATAGACGGAGTCTGAATTCATGCTAGGTAGCCTTCGAACTGCACATTTCTCTGTGAGTGCATAGTAGATAAACGTTGCTTTAGACGATCTCCAGTCTAGCTTGTAATCGTAACACTTAACTTATAAATTTCCCAGTATATGTATCGAGTTCAGATCTAATTGTTGATGGTGGACAATGATTAGACACTGGCAAGGCTGAAAGCATTCACCTGGCGTCTCTAAATCATTTTCGAGATCAGATCCAAAGACTCCACTGGAGGATGATCCCGACCAGCAAAAAGATGAAAGGACAACATGGAAAGATCAGGTATTCAAGTTGGAATTTCGTCCAAGACATTTTTTTCTTTGTCATAAATTATTTCTTCTCTTTTCCCAAGAATTTCAAGAAGGCTTTGCAAAGTATACTGTAGTTGAGAAGAGATCCTCAGCCTGCAGTTGATTCTTTCCATTTGAAGATTGTGAATACCAAAGATTTGCATACCTTTGAGCTTGATCAAAACCTTTCTTCTAAATTTTGTGATGACCATCTTCAAATTGATGAGCCCCAAGAGACCAAGACTGATTCTATACCTGTTGTGCATACCCCTACACCTTGTAAAATTCCAGATCGGTATAAACCTCTTGTTTTACCTTCTGTTCTCCATGCTTTCCCCAAAAACTATGATCTATACTTGCCGAGGTTCGATGGTGAAAGTAAGAATGTCAACGTTGAGCAACATGTGCAGAATTTTGAGTCTTTTCTACATATTTTTGAAGTTAATGCAGAAGATGTCAGTATAAGGCTTTTTTCTCTTTCTTTGCAAGCCAAAGTGAAGAGTTGTTTCAGAACCCTCCCTGATGCGAGCATCTCAGATTTTCGGCAATTCGTCAAAGTTTTTCTTGACAGGTGGATGATCGGGCAAAACCTTTTCCTTATTATAGAAGAGTATAATCAGCTGAAAAGAATGCCAGGGGAGACAATACAACAATTTTCTGCCATATTTAACCAAGTTTATTATGCAATGCCAATTGATATAAGACCTTCTCCTAGATCTGCTCTCTTGCACTACCCGAGTGCCTTTGATCTGGAAATGGAGTTTCAGCTCAGAGAAAAGGATATTGCAACACTTCACAAGATGCAGAACAAGGCAGTGAATGTAGAGGCTCATTTGCTGATCTTGAGGGCAAGGTTGAAGGAAGAAGAAAAGAAGAATATTTCAGAGCAGTTGACACTTTCAGATGAAAATCTTGATCTTTTCGTCAAGGCAGTAGAAGAGATGGTGCAGAAAATGACTGCAGAAAATGAAAGTAACATTCAAGAACAAGCGGCTGACCCAAAACATTTTGTTTCTAATCCCAGTTGTCATAGTGATTGTTTTATAGATCACTGTGAAGAAGAGAGAGCTGTTGATATGATGTGTATGTTTGATGATGAATTGCCTCAGTTTGATCAGTATGATGATGATTATGTTCTCCAAAAAGAAGTTAATCTTGCATATGAATCAGCAGCTAGTTTGTGCGAGGAGGAAGTTAACTTTCAGCAGCTCGAATACAGTGTTCAACTGATGCATATCAGCTATGACAATGATGAGGAAAGTGCATCAAATTTTGAAGTAAGTGAAGGACCTTTGCCTTTTTGTTTTGATTTGTTTCAGTTCATCAGAGATAACTACCATGCAATTAGAAATCAAATGTCAACAAGTCTTGATTTGAATCATCTTGAGAGCAATGAAAACTTTGTTCAAGACTTCTCATATTCAGATTTGCAAACCCCGGAAGCCATTAATTGTCAAGTTGCAGCTGAAGACTTGGAAGTGGACACATATGATTTAATGATTCAAGGTGACTCCGTACCATTCCGTTTTGAATCATTTCAGTGTTTGAAGGGTAGATTGCATAGTAAATCTTCAAATGAACAGCCTATAACAAATCAGCAATCTCACAGTGTTAATGTTGAGGATGAGACAAATAACAAAATTCTTGAGCAGCCTGTAGCATCAGATTTGCAGCCACCAAATGAAATTGAAGGGCAAATTACAGATGAAGGTGTGGAAGATGAAATACATGATTTGATGATGCAGGAAGATACTATACCCTTTTGTTTCGAAGCATTTCAGTTTATAAGGAAGAATCTTCATAAAACCTCTCAAGAAAAAGATGAACCGCTAGAAGGATTTCATACATTTTCAATGGATACGTTGCAGCACTCTTTTCAAGTTTTTCATGATCCAATAGCTGATGTTTTGGATGAGGTTTGCAGTCAAAGTCTTTCTCCATTAACTATATGTGAGCTTGAAACATGTATTGATACAAACTTGATCTGGCAGCCGGTTACTTTTCCATTTTCAGCAGAGGTCTCATCACAAGGCTCAGATCAAAGTTTGCATTCATGGTATGAGGAAACGAGAAGTAATCCATTAGATGAGCTAATTTCCAATGTGCTTGAATTTCAAGATCCTTATGCAGTTCTTTTGGAGGCGGATAGAGGATCCATATCATTCAATGGATCTGTTTCCAAGTTGTCATGGGAGTTTCCTTTCAGTAGTTCTCTCTTGTTGTTCATAAGTGGGCACTTGCAAAAAATTTGAACAGCAGATGGAATACTTACTTGGTTCCATTGGTTGTTTCATTTCACTTGATCAGGTGATGAATGGAAAAGTTAGAGTAGGTTTTGATGAATAAGCTCCACTTTGAGCATCATCTCCAGTTTGTCAGTTGTCTTTAAGTATCGAATCAGTTTTAAAATTGAGTCAGTTTAGTCAGAATTGTATTCAGTTTTCAGTCAAAATATGCAGTCAAGAAATGTGTCAAAGTTTTGTGTTAATTGTTGAAATAATGGCTCCATCGCTCAATGGATAAGGCACTGGTCTGCTCTCCAAGAGATCTACCGTTCTTGGCATCTCCAAGGAGCCACCATCCCCATTGGAGCCAATGTTAGAGTCGGTCCTTACAGCCCTCTGTCAAAGATCTTTTCACTTTTTCATATCATTTTTAGGTGTCTCACTCGTTCCACTTCGTCGAATTTCGTTAGGGGCATGCCATTGACTGATGAGGGGGTCTAGTTATCTTGTGTTCCCTCATGCTTGTCCCTGCAGGGTTAGTCAAAAATTTCTCAAAAAATCACCGAAGTACATGATCATTGCATTCATCATCATAAATGATTAGTTTCATTAAAAAAAAAAGGGTCTTTATTCCTAGAGTCTAGGGTTTTCAGTCTCGTGCATACACATAATAAAAGCCCACACGCCATGAGGTTGGTTTTAAAAGATTTTCATTTAATATTTTTCCTCAGAAAGCATTTAAAAACATTTTTAGTCCAAAACTCTGTTTTGGAACTGAAAATTTTGATTGTACATAATTGTATTTATTGTATCTCAAAAGGTTTTAGAGCAAGCCTCTGATCTTTTCCAAAGCCAAAATATCGGATCCCTGCAAAAATCAACAAAACATTATCAGTTCAAGACTCAGAAAAAGCCAAAGAAAAGCATTGTATTAAAGCTCAAATGTCAAAGTGCCAAACATTATAAAGTGGGTTATTAAACAAATTTAAATCAAAGTGAGATATTTTCCTCACCTATAAAAGGGGCAAACGAGTTCATTTATTCAAAATATCCCAAGGAAAAATCATGTTTGAGTAATTTGGAAGGCCGAAAACTACATTTCATACCCCTGGACAACATTTTGGAGGTGCGCTACTCATACAAGGTGTGCGCTGCGCATATAGAGGTGCACTGCACATTGGGCCTCACTAGCTAGTGTAAATTAACAAAGGCATTGCTCATATAGAGGTGCGTTGCGCTTTGGGTTTGTGCACTGCGCATAAGGTTACAGCACCAAGAAAAAAAATTTCATGCAGCCAGATCATACCAAATCCACTCCAGGACTTGCAAGTAGGTATTTCATTGCTGCTGAGTCAATGTTTGAAGTGTGTTTCAAGATAGGAAATTTGATGTATTGGGTCTTGAAAAATGAAACCCTATGTTCATGTCAAAATCATTCCTTAAGGGTTTTTCAAAGGACATGTGGGTGGTTTAGTGAAGATTTCCCATCCTCCATTGATGAAAAACAGTCCCATACTCATTTGTAAAGTTTTGGTCAACATTGGAAAAGGGTACACATTACACTCTTGTATATTTGTCAAACAGTGATTGTTTTAAGCCAATTCATTGAAACAAAGCATTACCATTATGGCTCGGTTTTTATGATGCTTTGATAAACATATTTGGGTTTTGAATATGCATTGAAATTTTGACTTCACCACACCTATATCACTATACATATCACAGACATCTTGAGACCAAAGCCATGTCAAACACAGATTCAGTGTATGAGCAGCAGTATGACAGTGATTCCACAACAGAGGGTAATGTGCCACGGAGGTCTCACAAAGGTGGCAAAGGTGGTAAGCCTTTTAGGGAAGAGCCTATTTCTTTGGTTCAATTGCAGGCTTGCCCGCTTGCAATGGATTGTTTTCATCGTCAGTCATGCTATCGCTATTGTGAATTAATTTCACAATTCCAGCATCATCGTGAACTAGCTCGTTTGTTTGTCCTACATTTACATGATGGCCATGTAAACATCGCCGGAGTTGATTTCATTTTGTCACCAGAGACTATCGCAGAGGCCACTGGGATACCAAATATTGGAGAGCAATGGAATAAACGTCAGCAGTTACAGAAATCCTACTATGAGCCATACATCAAACCTGGGTATATGAGGCACTTGAGCAGAGTTTTTCCTTTCCAATACCTGAATGATCAATCTGCACCTTTGATGAAACTTATCATTCGGTATTTCAGTTGTGAGGGCAGATTCTCTCGTCTTTATGCGTACCATGTCCGTTTGTTGATGCATTTTACAAGGGTATGTATGATGAACATTCCATACTTCATGTTTCGCAACATAGAGAGGATGGTGCCTCTTGTACAAAGGAAGACCCCAACACAGCAGCATAGCAGTATTTATCATTACGCATTGATCAAGATCGTAGTGGTTCATCAGTTGGCACAGCAGGGCATTACTTGGGAGGATTTTGTTTCTCATGACTTCTTCACAGTGCCTCAGCCACCTCCAGAGATAGTTCATGATGAGGGAGGGCCTTCACAGCAGTTTGACATTCTTGAGACCGAGCATGTCAATTCTCCGGTGTATGTGACTTATCAGCGAGGCCACAGGGGGTTATTTGCAGCTACACGACGAGTACTATCTCCACATGGTGTGGAAGGGGTCTCGCCTTCTTCTTCAGCATAGGTACAGGTACAGGTTCAGGATAGGGGCAAGAGGTCAAGAGATAAGAATGGTCGTTCAGGAGGCCATGATATTGATGCTACATTTATTGATGTGGATAGGCGCTCTCCTAGCTTGAAACTGAAAGAGATCATCCAAGAGCAGAAAGCTGAGATTAATAACTTGAATGACAAACTGTTGAAAGCAAAATGGGTGATGAATTATTTGGAGCAGCACAATAAACAGTTAGAGGATCAACACACACTTATAGAGCTGCGACAAATCCGTGAAGACCGACAGGCTTCCCGAAGACGTATACATGAGATGACACCTATTGAGCAGGAGATAGAAGCTGACCGGGAGACTTGGCTCGAGAGGGTAAACATCCACTTAGAAAAGTTGTTGGCAAAGGATAATAGAGATAAAGACATGCTCTGTCACATGAAACATCATTATTGGGCTCGCATGCATGTCAACAAAGCAAAAATGAAGATTTTGAAGAGGTTGAGCCAAGCACTAAAACGGCGAAAGAGGTCGGATCCACTTCGAGTTTTGGCCGAAGCTTCATTATCTGAGAATAACACATGATGGAGGGTCTTCACTCCGAATTTGAGAAAATTGGGAGAAATTTTTGTCATTTTGAAATTGTTGGTCCCAAAAACAGGTTTTTCGGCTATATGAGCAGTACGCCTGCGCGCTCGCTTTTGATTGCGACACTTACTGGAGGAAAACTTGGTATTTTTGTGTTTTTCATGGTAAGTTACACATGCTCAGTTATTTCTGAAGCATTTCATCAACTTCTGAATGGTCAAAAGGCCCAAAAACACCATGAAAACCACCTTACTTCCACCTTTTGCAACAGCAGGAAGTACCTCTGGGAGAATGCAATTTTGAGGGGGTAAATGAGCTCCAAATTGGGAAATTCTACCTGGGTTGGAAATTAGATATCCAGGGCTTTCCCACGAGCTATCGTGACCTCAATTTGGATGCCGGGAAGTGCCTCAAAATCAGTCTGAAATGTGTGTTGCGCGTAGAGACCAGGGCGTTGCGCATAGAGGTTTTTGATCAGGTTTTCCTCCTCCAGCTCAGGAATTTGGCCAGTTTTCACCAGTTTCACTTCTTGATGTGATTTTTGACCTAGATTGATGTAATTCGATGTGTATGAGGTAACTTGGCACCTTTTTACCTTGTTCTAGATGATTCATTCACAAATTAGCAAAACATTAATGTAATGAATCAGCTTCCTTCTTTTTAGAGGCAGGTTGGTTTGGTCACCTAGATTCTTGCTCCATGTTTAGAATTTGTTCAAATTGCTCCTAGAAGGAGGATCTCGACCCCTAGAGGTTAGGGAATGAGGTTATCTTGATCTATATATGTAAATTTTCATTTAGTAGCAAGGGTTGCACTCTTGGGAAGATTTTGGCACACTATTGTACATATTTTTCATATTTTGGCTAAGGAAAGATCAGAGGTTTTGCAGCACCTGTTGGGATTCTTCTGGCTTTCATTTCTTGATGATGTTATCTCTCAGTTTATTGTAAGTTCATTCATGTTTAATGTATGCCATTCCCTTCTTATGCTTCTAAAACTAAATGAATGAGTAAATAAGGTTGAATTCATTGTTCACAGTGCTCTTCCTTTAAATTTGTTTAGTTCTACATGTTTTCGCCAGTTTGGAGAGGATCCATGTTCTCCCTTGCCCTCTTCAGCTCCTTGTCATTCTTATCCATCCATACCTTTGATCAAAGGCATCAAGACTGCTTCCTACCTCTCCCCAACTCGAAATTCTGCAAAGATCTAGCCTTATCCTCGAAAACAAAATTATTTTTCCCATTTCTCCAACAAAAACACCTAAAAATTTTAAATCAAACTTTCCAATCTCTTTACTAGCCTAAAATCAGTATTAATTTTGAGTCATCTCAGCCCCTCTGAAGACCTTTTGCTGAGATAGACCCGGAGAGAGCCCTCTCCTGTCCTCGTAGGGCTAGTTACGAGGCTAAGCTTGGTTTGATGTGGCCTTGAGTTTTGCCTTCCTCAGCCTAAGGCAGATTTGAGCGCTAACACTTGGATTTCAAGGCAGTCTTCCACACATCGGAGGGTTCAATAGGAACTTGGTGATAACCTGACTTCATGTCAATCTTGTTGAAATATTTGTCCTGCTTTAGCTGATCCAGAAGGTCATCAATCCATGGGATTAGGTTCCTATTCTGGACAGTGATCTTGTTCAGCACCCGATAGTCAATAAAGAGTCTCCAGGGCCCATCCTTCTTTTGTACCAATATAATTGGGCTCCCATGGGTGATGAGCTTCACTTGCTGTGCCCTTTCTACAGTAGTTCCTAAATCTTTCTCTTGATCTCATCATTATCCATAACAGAGTGTTGGTAGATTGGTCCATTGGGCAGTGGTGCACCTGGGGTCAGATCGACGGAGTACTTGACTTGTCAGTGTAGAGGTACGCCTGTGGGTGAGGTTCAAATGTCCCTGTACTCCTCCATGACCTTCTCATCTGTTGTTATTGTGCAGAGGTCCATACCTGGAAGACATGGCTACAACCTTCTTCTTGCCTTGGGGTGAGTCATAAGTAAAACAAATTTCTTGGTTTGGAAAATTATCTTACCACATTGCTTTGCAGTGATCAAAGAGATGGAAGTAGGTAGGGCTACATCTGGTATCCTATAGAACTTATTAGCCAAAGTAATAATCAAAGAGCGAGGTCTAGAATCATATACAACATGTCACTTCCACAAGTGTGGTTGTCTTAACAATACATTAGAAACTTCAACAGGAGCAATGTCACACAATACCTCGTCCATAAAGGGCTTGATGCTATAGGAAAGGAGGAACTGCTGGCTAACATGAAGATCTCGTCCTTGGTGAAGCCACCTAATGGTGTATCACTGTGGATGTGTTGTAGTCTTTAGGCCCAGCGGCTTCACAACTTCTACTGAAATGAGGTTCTTTTGGCTCCCATTGTTGACAATGAATTGCAGCAGAGAACCCTTCACCCACATTTGTGAGTGGAAGAAGTGTTCCCCCTCCTTTGGATTTTCAGGCCCAATTTTCTAGATCTTTGTGGTGGCTACTATGGCACTAGGCTCTGCATCAATGATCTACTTCCCTTTGTTAGTCCCCTGATCAGGTTCCGATTCAGAGTCAGAACCTATGTTTGATTCGGAAGCCTTCAACTTGGCCACTAGTCACTTCTTGGCCTGACACTCACTTGTATTATGAGTGGAGCTCTTATAGAACTCACAACATTTCCCATGTCCTTCTTTGTCTTCGTGGTGTTGTTGTTTTCTTGCGGCTTCGACATGTTGTCCTGGATAGCCCTGCCTTGGCTTGGTCCCTTGTTCTATGGTTTGGGGGCACATTTTCCTTGCTTTTGATTCGCAAATCCAAAGTCCTGCTTCTTCTATTTAAACTTCTTCTCAATCTTTATAGTGTATTGATATGTTGTGCCAAGCGAGGAAATGTCTAAGAACTCCATCTCGTCCTGCATGTACTTGTGTAGGTAGCTGCAGTACTTGAGCACCAAATGTCGCTCAGTATCCTTGATACCCAACTTTGTGTAAGGGGTATTGAAATTATTTGTGAACTCTCGCACATCTTGGACCCTTCCCTGTCGTAGCATGGTCCACTTTATGTATTTATCTTCATAGCTCTTGACAGGGTAATACTATTTCTTGATGACATATCGGAAAGAACTCCAAGTGGGTGCAGCTAGAAACAACGAGGGTTCACTCTTGTCCTTTTGTTCACAGTAGGTTTCCCACCATTCATTGATGTGTGGGGCGGCTTTGAGAAGTGCAAACGCAATCTTTTCATGAACTGAAAAGTCATGAACTGAAAAATATCCTTCCAATAGATTTAACCATTTATCTACAAGGTCTGCATCTATCAGGCATTTAAATATGGGAATATTGAAGATAACTTGTACCTTAAAATGAGTGGCACCTCCAAAGTGGCTGCTGGATGAATATGCAACGCTTGTGGGTAGTTGTCGAAGGATCTAGGCAAAGTTATCCATCATCGTGTCCCTCTGTCGCTCGAGGGCTTCTTCGAGAAAATTTTTGAAAGGATCTCTTGCCCCCTCATATTTATTTTATTTCTCCATGGGAGGTCATCGGTTTTTCTGATGTTGATACTGTAATGGTTCAACTAGATCGAGCCCTAACTCCTTATACACTAACCTCGTTGGGGACATGCAAAGAAAAATAGAGAAAGAGCATACCACTCTGATGGCACTAATCTGAACTTAAATAGGAACACAAAAACTTATAGATATAATCATAAACACAGAGATGCGGTAGAAAAACACTTCATTTCGTTAAAATAAAAATATTGAACTATACTTACAAACAAAATGGAAATAAGATAGCTCGAGCGATGGTATCTTATCACTCAAGAGAGATGTGGCGGCTACATCCCTCTGAAATGTGTTACAATGAGGCTGAAAGGCCTATTTATTATTAAGAAACAATGGAAAACCCTAAACATGAAAAAACCTAACCCTAGGAGATGAAGCACCAAAACCGTGGGCCCTGTTTGGTTGAGTTGGTACATCAACTTCTCGGGCTCATAACTTTGTCATACGATCTTCGTTTGGCTATCATAATACCTTATTTTGAAGATCTCAAAGAGAAAGATAAAATATTATCTACAAATTTGTTCGAGACATTTTCAATCTCTTCATTTTCCCTAAAAACATCGTTTAGGGCCTCAAAACGGCTTCAGAAATTCACCACCCGAAAAAATGCCGAAAACTAGTAAATTATGTTACAATTAAGGAAACAAAAAAACTGAAAGAGACAGTGTTTGGGTCCAATTGGAATATGCAGGTAGCCACCAATATCCACCTCAAGCAATATATTAAACCATAACCTCAGTCATGGTCATTTCCCTTACCAAGCCATCACATACGTAAATTTTGGGAGGGTTTTATGGCCCAATTATAAGTAAGCATGGTGTGACAAATGAAAATGAACAAGTTAAACATTGTAATATATAATATATAAAATAATATATAATAAATATAATATAAATATAAACAATGTTATTTATCATTTGTGTGCATAATTTAAGATTTTTTATCCCATTTTATGGTAGTCCGGTTAGTCAAACGGAATGTTTTGATATTTATGTTTGGAAATTACTAAGAGGGGGTAAATCAATAATTAAAAGTATTTACTTTTTTCTCAACTAAATATCTTTTATGCAACTAATAGTTTATGTATATGCTCCATTATTATCGATCTCCTGTTGCAGGTGTCAGAGAGAGAAATTTGTAGGAATACTTTATCAAGAATTGAAAAACATTCACACAACATTTCAAGAACCAAAACATGAAGACACCAGATATAACTGGAAACCCCTAAGAGATAAAACCATGAAGTTTAGGTTGAAAGTGATGTAAAGACAAGCTACTACTCCTTATTACATTATATTTTTGTTCTTCAACGAACAAGAGGCTCCTACCTCAAAGGAAGCTCAAATTCTCACAAATCGTTTACAGGCTACAACCCACAAGAGGCTCCTACCTCAAGAGGGTAAAACATATTCTTTATCATGCTACTACATACAAATGGATAGTAATATCTCAATCACAACATCAAGTTAAAAGTGTTGGTTACTTTATATCAAATTCTATTGTCAAGTCTACTACAAATTTGCACTGCTTCTCCTTCTCAACTTTGTGCCTCTTATATTATTTCTCATCAACTTTCATATGCACACTACTTCACTTCAAAAGTTTTGCTTCCATTCCAAATTGTATCTTTCATAAGAAATTCATATTGGTTGTTTGTATTCTTTGCATGAATATGAAATGAAGCATTGTATCTTGGACTTACAAAAACTTGTCATAAACTTGTCTCTTCATTTTCAATTCTGAAAGAAAAATTGTAATATAAATTAGAACTAAATAAAACAACTCAACTAGTAATAATTACAAGAGGAAAATCAGATTTGTATTATATTGTATCATACATTTTTCTATTTAATAAAAGAATATGTTTTCTAGGTTGTGACTCAATATTTTATGTTCCATTTGACAATGTTCATCTTTCACATTGATTATCATAGCCTTTTCAATTCACATCACTTTCACCTGTTTGCATTCAAGCATAAATTACCATCAATTCAACATTCAACATAGTTTAACACGAATGTGATTAATAACATAAATGTTAATATTACCAACATTCTTCCCCTTTGGCATTGACCGGAAAAGCTTCTAATGTTTCTCATCAAGATTACATATTCTTATGTCTCCATATCTTTGCCTACCTCCCCCTTTGACATCAATGGCACCGATTGTTGCAAAATATAGAATTATGTAATTGTAGAGTTTTTGCTATAAATTAAAAAAAAAAAATTCTATCATTTGTGCATTCATCAAGCTCCGTTTCGTTTCTTTTTCCCTCCTTTACAAATTTTTGTTTCAGGTAATTCAATGGAAATTTTTCTTATTGTTTGAAACTAGGTCCATGGTAACACCATATACTTTATGAAATTGCAATGCCAACGTGCCCTACCAATTGTTGTGAATTATCTAGTCTTAAAGGAAAATTGAGGCTATTGTGAGTTATTATTTTGCCTCATTCACAAAATAATAACAAGTTGCTTCAAGCATATTAGATCGCAACAATCACACTTTACAAATAATCACTAGTTCAAAAGATGCAATGACCCTACATCTTAGGGTTTTCGACTCCATTGCAAGAAATGTCTTTGAAACTTATGTTTTATGTTCTATCAATAAGCACCACTGCAGCATCCATCTTCCCTGTTTAAAAACTATAACATGCTTTCTGTCATGCCCCAAGCCTGCAGTAGACTTTCAACCGTGCCAGTGAGGTGTGGCACCACCGAACACTTTCTTTTTACCAATACTCGTGCACATGGACTATGCCTATCCACTTACTCCTACTTAGTTTGTGATTCTCAACCAAGTATTATTATGTTATCCTTTATACCAATGAACACCCATACACATTCATTATCAATAGCAATTATAAACGAGAACACAATTGCACAGTATAAAGAGAGGGGCAACTCCCTGAACAATGAGTCTGCCCAACAATATATTATATATATCAGTTTACAAAGTACAAGTATGCTTGGCAAGTCCAAGTCCCATACTTGGTCTTTCATTTCACCTCTGTGCACCATTGCACGATGGGCAGGCACTCACCCAAGCCACCAAGACACCCACGCCAAGACTTGGCACAAACGGCACCTCAACCGATCACCGGGCACACCTTGCCCAACACCTTCACCCAACTCCAAGTATGAGCTATCTCCGTGCATTCACCAAGACTAGCACATGAGCTATGCGATCTACCTCTTGTCCTTCCTGCACACAAGAACTGCGCACTTCCTCTTGTGCGAAGATGTTGAATGATCGACTGTTGAATGTGTGTTGAACGCTCTCCAACCGCATCGTATATATACCCAATGTAACGTGTGGGTGGGCTACCCAGCCGACTGCCCAACCAACGCTTACACACCCCTCTCCAATGCCATGGATGTGTCGGCTTGCCTCCATCGCAAGTCACATCGCACTGCGCCAAACCGAGGGTATAACTCCATCACATATCGTTTAGTCGTTCGTCGAAAAACTTTGTTTCGTCGCAAGATTCGTTGCATATCCGTCATGTTAACACCCAGGTTGTTCCCTATGACTCCCAAGGGAATACAGCCGGGGTAACCACTAACCAATCTTTGGACTACAGCTTCTAGCCCAACTGTAATCAGAGAGGGCTCTCTCTGTAAGGTTTGTCAATGTTTTAATGGAATTTTAGGCTAGTTATGAAGTGAATGTTTGATTGTTTTTTATATTTGGTTGGGAGGATGCTTCTGATAGTTTTAGAGTGTGCCTGCAGGTAAAACTAATCCATTGGGCAATGGGGTCTGTGGCTGTTGTTTCCTTGAGATCCTGGCTTAAGTGCAGCTGG
>APFE030345323.1:27857-104794 GCA_000404065.3 Pinus taeda
ACTTGACAATTCTCAATCTCTGGAACTAGCTTGCCAAGGAAAATGGACAAGCTTTTATAGATGGAGGAAGGGGAGTTGGGATCATCCACAATAATCATGGGATTGGCCATATCATTAAGGAAGCTTCCATGAGAGGTGGCAAACCACTTCCTCTCTATGGAAATCTGTAGCCAAACCACCCAACTCAAGATAGATACAGTCCAAGAATTTGTTAAGACGAAACTTTCATCGTTTGTTTGTTAAAAAACACCATTGATGATGGTTGGCACGGGTGTGACTCTATGACAGAGTGCCAACTGGCGCGCCCTCTTTGGAGGATTTCCCCCATTGGCGCGAGGGCTACACTATGGAACTGCGCCAATGGAAAAAGAGATATTTTTAGGGGTTTTTAGCAGGAGATTTCTTCAGGGAAAATAAAGCTCATCTTTAGGGGAATGTAATGCAGTGTTTGCAGGCCATGTCACTTCTCATAGGTCCTGGAATGAGTCCTCCAAGATGTGGGAGAGGGGTAGTAGGGACGATGACAATTTGCTGTGTAACAATGCAACCTGTCGTCAAAGGTGAGAAACCTGCCATTGAGGCATGCAGATTCCAAGGTACTGACAATTCCTAGATAATATTTCTAGATAATGAGTTGGAGTTGATAGAAAGTGATCCATCGTAGCCAAGCCCACAACACGAAATCATAGATCAAGTTTTGAAGAAATGTATTTGGCAAGGACTAACTCAGGGATGGTCAAGATGGATGACAGATATTTTGCAAATGAATGGTTTATTTGAACTAACCTCTTGAACAAATAACGAAACTGCAGATGGTTTGGTGACAATTGACCCAAAGATAATACCCGGCAATTGGTTGAAGACTTTCAATATGGTTTGATTAACTGTTAGGCAAAGGATTTCCCAACCTAGGTGAACAAAAAGTGTCGTGTTCAAGAGTGGTTAACTGCTTTTCTAAACACAAAGTATAACAAACAGGTTCATTCTTCTCTCTTTTCCCCCACCATTTCTGGCAAATACCTCTTTATTTTTGACAAGCTTGAGGAGGATAACATTTGCTTGATTATAAGCTCATCCTTCGGATGAGTCCAACTTAGTTTAAAATTCGAACCCTAAGAAGGAGTGTTTCGTTCCTGTTTAAAATTGAGCAAGTCCTTTACTGTTAAATTTTAAAGAGTCCAGTATAGGAGAAACTCGGTGTTTTTCAATTTTAGGGAGTCAGAAGAAAAACTTAAGAAAACTCCATGGTTGTCCTTTTTCATAAATTTGAGTTCCCCAAGCCCGAAAAAGTATAAAATAATACTTGAGAGAACCGCTTGACCATTACGATCAAGGAGTACTTTTCATAATTAGTGGCTCCGATCTGAAAAAAGTAAAAAAACGATCGAAAACACGTCGTTTTATAACCAATATCGAACTTCAAACGACAAAAGTCCGGCAATATTTTCATGTTTATACGATTAGAAAAGAGCTGTAAGTGGACCGTCCTTTTAATTCCATTTTAACGAGTTTTAAAAGAAAAACTCGGCAATCTTTTCATATTTTACGAGTCATAAAAGAGCTTAAAGAGGACTCCTATGTTTCACTTTTTTGTAAATTTTGAAAGAGTCCGAAAAATTGAAAAAGTATGCTCTTCGTTGAAAATGATCAATTCTCCCTGAAAATCCAATATTCTGCACAAAAACTCAAAACATTACTCATACCTGTTTAAAATAAATAAAAATTTATCAAAAGTGACCCTTTTAAAATGAAAAATAAACAAATTTAAAATTCATTTATTCAAAAAAGCTTATAAAAAGGGCTTTTGTAAATTCATTTTTACTGTTTGACTTTAGAGTGAAAAGTAAGAGTTTTTGGTAAGAAACTTCCTAGGAAGATTGCGGAAAATCAGACCATTGGAATCGAGAACCGTCTGCTCCAGGTAATCCACATCATCCCTATCTTGCATTTCAATTGTTTAATTTTCATTTTAGGGATTTAAAATTGAATTTTTAAGGACAATTTTGTTTAAAAAATCGCTCGCGAGGGGTTCGCAGGTGCAGCATGTGGCCCCTGCAAACCCCGATTTTTTGGTACAAAAGAAAAAGTCGGGGTCCCGCACCTGCTTTTAAGGATGAGTACGGACCTAAGCGCTATCCCTAACTAGCGGGTGCGGACCCCGCGAAATACGTTTTAAAACACCAATTTTTTCCATTTCCACCCAAAAGTTTTGAAATTAAAATGTTCTAATCCGCCTTTTTTGCAATGTAGATATACAAAATGCTCATTTGGCGGGAACGGGAGCACGAAGATGTGGATCTAGCCACATTAATTCATCCACCTTCAATACAGGCATTAAAAACATGCGGACTATTTAAATTCTGGGCCATACCCAGCATGAGGGCTCAGGTAGACTTTCTGCAATGGCTGGTAGACAGGTGGAGCACACAGGACCAGTGTTTCATAATTGGTGGCCACCGTCTTGAAATCAAGCCGGAGGACATTTATTTTCTGACTAGTTTGCCCAAGAGAGGTGAAGGATTATCTCTATTCGGGACTAGGCCAGGTGGTCAGTCTGTCGCTAGTCTCCGACTAAAGTTTTATAATGTCCAGACTGCGGACAAACGAATAAATACTAAAACTATCTCCTGTCCTAAACTTAAAGTGATCACATTTACTGTCACCAAACTATGCGAGAGTGCAACATTTCATCTAGCTATTGGATCCCAAATGCGAATGGCAGTAGACTGTTTCCGAGGCACCATCTTCAACTGGTGCAAAGCTGTGTTGGCGAATGTGAAAGGCCAACTGACTAGTGAAAAGAATGGACAACTAAATAACTTTGGATATGGTTTCTTAGTTGTGAGCTTTGGCCTAGAGAGGGTCCCTATGTTGGTCCCACAACATCTTTCCGTTGAGGCTGGACTTCCCCGAGATCCTAAGATTATGCACTGGGTTGCAGTGATGGCCCGTCATCCTGAGGAGGGTACAAAGGTTGTCCGATTTCCACCTGAGTATTTTCGTTGGTTGGGGAACCAACTTTTCGTGATTCAGGATTTTCCATATGCTGGGATGGATTATCGTGGTGATCCAAATATGGCTCTTCCACCAGGAAAGCAATGGGATGATTCAAGTACACTTTCAACATTTTCTAAATTTTTAACTAATTTTTTTTTTGTTTTTAAATCGTCCAAAACTGATAGTAAAAAGTTTTAAATGCAGATGTGGTTCCATGGCGACCAGCCGCTCTCCAGCCCTATGAGAAAAGACACCCTGCTGCCGCGGCACCGGCCCCACAAGACCAATCAGCAGAGACCCTGACCGAATTGGAGCATCATCTAGAGCGTTTGGCACTAGATATCCCAGAGACTAGTATAGATGATATTCCTCTTAGGTTACAGTGCTATGTGATTGGGGTCCCAAGACCTTTTAGGAGGTTCCTTTGTAAGGTGGCCTGAGCAATGGTTTCTTATCGTGATCATCATCAGGGATAGGATGATCGACTTTGTAGACTCATATGACATTTTATATCTTTTTTTGCTATCATTTTTGCTGATCATAAGGTGTTTTTCAACCTACGATCGAAGATGGTGTATATTTGACACACTTCTATGCTATGATATATCACTATTATTGGCTATCTTGTATAACATGTTTATGAAATGTTTTTTAATTTATTTTCTTGATTATTGCGAATGTCTCTTTAACATTCGAGATGCAACTGCATCTGCTAATGTATTTAAATATCTTGGAATATGTTGATATTCAATGTATTCAAATTCACATTCCAAGAGACGAAATCTCAAAAATAATCTTGATAACACTGGATTTCTAATGACATAAACCCTGTTAAGCTGTAATACAACAAGTTCATAATCTAACCTTACAATCAAACTCTGAATCCCAAATGAGATGGATTTAGATAATAACTCAATCATTGCACTATACTCTGCAATGCTATTTGTTGTTTGATCGAGGTTTACCCCATGCATAGATACTAACTCATCAGAGGGTGAATAGATAACCCAAGCTGTGGAAGAAATATTTTGTGTACTACGACAAGCACCATCAGCAAAACCAATGTATGTTTGAGAAGATGTCGACATCTGCAATATCAAGAATAAAATCAAGATAAGCAAGATTAATGATGAAACACTCTCTAAACTAGTCTCACTTTCTAATCTAAAACACACCAGCTAGAAAGAAACTATTCTAACAAAAATCTCCACACCATACTTTAAGCATAATATATTTTAAGATAAAGCCCATTTTTGGGTCTACCTAAAGAGACACCATCAAAATCTACTAATTCATAGGCCCCTTTTGCCAGTTTACACTTAACAACAAAAGGACCATGCCACATGGGTACAAATTTTCCAGCCCCTAGCTTATTGTTTGCTTGATCGTATAGTAAAACTAGGTCTCCTTCTGAAAAATTACGAGGTGTAACATTTTGGTCATACTGAGCTTTTATCCATTTTGCATGAGTCTTAATTGCTAATGCAACATTACGTCGATTCTCATCTAGCTGAGCTAAGTACAACAAACGTTTCTCCTCCTCGGAAGTGGCTGGAAGTAATTCTATGGCTATTTGCAATGACGGAATTTCGCATTCAATGGGTAACACTGCTTCCAACCCATAAACAAGCTAAAAAGGAGTGAAACCAGTTGATGCTTTGACTAAGGTTCAATACGCCTAAAGCACTGAAAATAACATGTTATGCCAATTCAACCAATGAATACCAATGATTCGTTGGATCATAGTGACTAGAACTTTATTGATTGCTTCAACCAGACCATTAGCCTATGGGTAATATGTAGTAGAACTATCGTGACGCAGGCCATGTTGATTTGTTAGTTCAGTCATCATGATGTTTCGAAAATCACTTCCATGATCAGTAATAATTGCTTGAGGAACACCGAATCTAGCAATTATATGATTGAAAACAAAAATTGCAGTAGTTTTGCCATCTGCCGAAAATGTAGGCATCGCCTCAGCCCACATGGTAAAATAATCTACCGCAAGGATGATATACGCATGCCCCCAGCCGAGTGAGGGTTACATGTAACAAAGTCGATACCCCACTTTGCGAAAGGACCAACGGAAATTATATGTTGGAGAGGAGCAGGTGGAGCACGCATCTTTCATTCAAAAATTTGGCAATTGTGGCATTTCCAGACTACATTGATACAATCTTTAAATAAGGATGGCCAGAAATAACCAGCGTGCAACATCTTTTGGGTTGTGGCATACCTAGACATATGATCACCACACACTCCAGAGTGACAGTCATTGAGAACCTTTTCAGCTTCTTCATGATTTATACAACGTCAGAAAATAGTATCCTCTCCACGACGATAAAGTGTATCTCCAATAATATTGTACTGTTGGGATTGGAAACGTATTTTCCTTCGTTGAGATCGTGAGATTTCAGGCTGAAAAGATTGGGTTTGGAGATAGACAATTATATCTCCATACCATAGATCAAGAGTACTGATAAGAAACAAGGATTCATCCGCAATGGGTTCTTCCGCCACAGTTTCGTTATCAGTACGTGAGAAATCACACATCAATTCCGCGAAAAACAAAGATTTCTTTGCCTTGGATTTTTTAAATTCCAAGTCAAATTCCTACAGGATAACTATCCATTTGGAATACTTGCCCCCTAGAAATTGTTTGGTCAAAATATACGTCATAGGGTTACAGTCAGAAATTACAGTGGTTTTGCGTAATAAGATGTAGTGACGAAATCTTTGCATAGCTTGAATAGCTTCCAAGGCCAATTTCTCCACATGCGAATATTTAAGCTCAGTCGAATTCAGAGTTTGACTAAGATAGTAAATCACATGTTCATTTTTGAATTCATCTTCCTGACTAAAACCATGCCAATGGTGGAATGAAAAGCGATGAGGTACAAAAAGTAGTCCTGGTTGTAGTTGGGAGGATGCAATAACGGTGCATGGGTCAACGTGTGTTTAAGTGCATCAACAGATTTGTTAGCTATCTCATCCCAAAAGAACGGAGTATTCTGTTTCAACAACCTGGTAAAACCTTTCATTATCTCGGCATAGTTAGAAATGAAATGACGTAAAAAGTTTGCTTTCCCTTGCAAACTTTGGATTTGGCGAAGAGTCGAAGGCGGAGCTAATTTGACAATAGCTTCAACCTTCGAGGGATCAACACAAAGGTCGGCTTTTGAGACAACAAATCCCAGTAAACAACCCGTTTCTATACAGAAAACACATTTGTGTGGATTCAGCCTAATTCGATAATGCCTACATCTTATAAAGATGGCTCGTAAGTGAGTGAGATGATCGGCTCTACGTAATGAATGAGCAGCTAAATCATCGAGATAAGGTTGCACAATGTGCTTGATGTCATAAAATGCATAAGACGTAGCCCTCTGAAAAGTTGCTCCGATGTTCTTCAATCCAAAAGGTAACTTGCAACAAGCAAATGTCCCCCATGGACAAATGAAAACCATTTTAGGTTGATCAGCAGGGAGTATGTTAATTTGATTGTAACCAGAAAAACCATCCATAAAGGAGAACATTTCACTGCCAGCACAATCATCAATAATTTGATCGATATAGGGGGTTGGATAATTGTATTTAGGACAAGCTCAATTAATATCCCTATAATCAATACATATTCTTATCATTCCTTGTTTTTTGTTAACAGGAACAATATTAGATACCCAATCCGTTAAGGGAATTGAATAAATGAAACATGCTCGAAGTTCTTTCTCAACTTCAGCTTTAATAGCAGCAGCTTTTCTTGGATGTATCTGACGCAAACGTTGCCGGATAGGTTTAGCATCTAGGTAAGTTTTAATTTCATGGACAACAATTGATGGATCGATTCCTAGCATTTCTTCATATGACCAGGCAAACACGTCACGGAATTCTTGAAATAGGGCTTTATAAGTTTGGATTTCCTCATCCGTACAGGAAGCACCTATATGAATGTTTTCAATAATTCCGGGTTTCACTGAAATTCAATAGGAATCATTCAAGAAATATTTTCCAAATTCAAATCAGAATCAGGATGTCGCAGTGGATTCTATGGTTCTTTGACATAAGCAGTGGTAAAAATAAATGAGAAATCATTTTCAAAATGATCAAGCTCACGTAAAAATGGATATCGATGATGAAGATCTTCCCATGGTAAATCATCAACAGACGAAATTTCACGAATTTGCTCATCAGTATGAATAGGATCAGAAAGAGTTGTTGAATCTGAGGTTGAGATTGAAAGTGACTCCTCATGGACCACATTCATTGGATCAATTTTGGTTGAAAAAGGGTCAGAAAACGACTGTACCGCCTGATATGCAACTTCAAAGGGATTCAAGGGCATTTCATCACCAAAAGAGTCCACCTCAGAATCGAAAGGTACGATCCAAGGATCGTCAAAAGCAATAGTGTTTGATGAAATCATATGAATGGTTGCAAAAGAAGGTGATACGTTAGGAGGAGGAAATGGAAAAGTTCCTAGTAAACCAGAATCTTTAATCAATCCCACCCCAACATCCTTATAAGGGATAGCGGTTTTCCCGACATGTTGGATACTACCAGAAGAGGTTGGGTCGGAGGAAAAATAATTTAACTGGTCTATTATAACGATCTTTCCATTATGAGGAAACTTAATAAGCCGAAAGACCGATGAAACAATAGCAGTCATAGCGTAGACCAACTGTGACCCAAGAGAAGGTTGTAATCTAGAGGGGCATCAACCACTTCCACATCTAGATTTACAGTTTTGCCTTCTACCCCTATAGGTAAATCCTGCAAAATGCCAAAAGGATGAAACCCTCGGCCATCAAAAGCCTTTAGAATCATCGAGGATTGATTGAGTGTAGGAGAACCAAGCGATCTCCAACACTGAATTGACATAATACACGTAGAAGCTCCCTCATCAATCACAGTCTGAAAGCAAGGTCTGTTTTTGACTAACACTGGGATCTGGAAAGCCATTTGATGAGGTAGGCGAGGTGTACTATTTTCTAAATTGAATATTATAAGGTTCGAATCCTGAATATCAACAGCTCCTATAGCAGACAATAGTAATTTACGCTGTGCTGGACATGATTGCAGCACCTCCAAAGCCGACATTGCTAAAGGAGAAACAGCTATATCGTCAACAATGTTATAGTTCTGAGCAGCTCTTGCTTGTGGATTGAAAGCTGACTTCCGAAGTATACCTTTAGTAGGCAGTTTGATTACTAAATCTGGGTTAGGTTTCTTAATCTGTAGCGGATCAGAACCAGAAGGAGTTGAAGTTGATGGGTTTGAATTAGAAGATTATGCTTCCTTACCACCAACAGGATTCTTACTACCATAATCTTACAATTGTATCGCAATCCTGACATGGGACATCATCATAATTGGTTCTTCTGAGGCATTTGAGGAAGAACCTATCATCTTACTATCTTGATTGGGAAAAATATCCTTCAAGACAGCAGGCGTTTGAGAACCTTTGACGATTTTTGAAACATTAGCTCGATGTGGACAATCTCTTGTAAAATGCTCCTCGTCACAAATGAGACAAGGATAGCGAGGTTTACGTTTCTCATCAGTAAGTTCATTTTTATCTGGTTTCTCTTTTTTGTTTTGTTTATTTTTCTTCTTCCCCTTCTTTTTGCCTCTGGATTTTGATTTGGTCGTAGATGATTCTACGACATATTGGCAGGAATTTCAGTGGAAGATTCACCTATCGGGGAATATGGTAAAGTTATAATAGGAGAATAATTCTTTGCAGATTTCTTCTTACTCCTGGTACTAACTAAACCAATCATATCATCAGCTACATGAGACCCTGAAGGAGTTGCAGTTATTTGATTTTGTTTCGAAAGATCGGGTATTTTTCGTGTAAAGTACCCGACTGCGTAAGAACGAGGTCAAGGTACTGAGCCTGAGAAATTACTTGCTCTTCAGTGACAACTCCTGCCTTAGCTACATCCTCAGTAATTTTAGGTAATAATGATTTAACAAACCATTCTGCCAAAATTTGATCCGGAATAAAAACTTTCACGAAACGTTGTCGACGTCACCATTCATGAATATGGTCTAAAATATATGTAGGCGTTGACTATTTTAATGAAGTTATAATTCCGTGCCATTGTCATATCTGACATGCAACTGAAAATGAGTTAAGAATGAAGTGGCTAACTGACTAAAATTATAAAAAGAGCTTCGTGGCAGCTCAATGTACCACTTGGCCGCGAGACCAATTAGAGTGCGTTGAAAAAAACGTAAGCGAATTGAATCATCTATAATGGAATTGGATGCACACCAGAGGTGATAAGTCATCACATGATTTGATGGATCTTCTCCTGGCTTACCCTCAAACTTCGGGATATCACTGGGCAACTTATTAGGCATTGGTGGCCAATACGAAAGATAGTAAATTGGATCGTTCGTAAGGCGCGACAAATCAGGGAAATCCAAAGTTGCAATAAATGGTAACTGACGGTTAGGGTCTCGAAAACCTTGGGTCACAAGACCAGATCCAGAAGGAGGATATCTAGGATAACCTGGAATTGGATTTGCATTTGGAATATTATATCCTCTCGGAAAACCAGGATTAACCAGACCAAACTGGGGTTGTTGAGGTTGAGGTTGCTGATAAGTATACCCAGGGTACGGTTGATACTGATAAACCAGGTTTTGCACAGCAGGACCGTATTGATATTGTCCCTGGTACGGTTGATAAGTGAATTGTGGTTGACTTGTGACAACCGTACTTGGACCAGGTTGTCCTACAGGCATCTGAACCGAAGTCTGAATTGTAGGTTCAGACTGCGGTAAAGAGGTCTAAGGAGTTGATACAGGAACAGTAGAAACCGGAGCTGTCGATACTCCAGAAGTAGGTGGGGTAGATTAAACAGAAGCTCAGTAGTTGCAGCAGTCCTTTGAGGCGGAGTTCGAGGTGAACTAGGCCTAGACTGATGAATTACACCAAGTGCAGAATTTTGAATAGTAGGCTGGACAGGTTGCTGGGTTGAACCAGAAACCAAAGGTTGTCCAGGTTGACTTGATAACTGCACATTAGGTTGCAAAGTCTATTGAGATGAATCCCACACCACGTTCATTCCAGGGTATGGACCCATAAAAGGTTGAGCATATTGAGGACCATAACCATGTTGAGTGTAGGGCTAATAATTGAAAGGTACATTTCCAGCTCCTTGTACAAATGGTTGACCAGAAGGTGGTTGGAAACCTTGAGTTGGGTATTGACCTTGAGGTTGATAACCTTGAGGCATGTACTGAAACTGGGGTTGACCTTGAGGTAGATATTGATATCGGGGTTGATCTTGAGGTATATACTGAGTCTGGGGTTAACCTTGAGGTATGTAATGTCCTTGAGGTTGCCCCCCACGCAGTATTTGAATACCTTGAGGTTGCCCCCCAGGTGGTAATTGAGTACCTTGAGGTTGCCCCCCAGGCGGTAACTGACTACGTTGAGGTAGCCCTCCAAGTGATAACTGACTACCTTGAGGTTGCGGATTTGGAATAGCACCAGACATCATAAGAATTTCTTCTACACTCAACGGTTGAGTTCCATTATTACCAGTTGATACTCCATGTTCAATCGGTTGAGGAGACACTCCTGAAAAAGTACCAAAAAGTGACTGATACCTAGAAGGAACATAAATACCACCATATAAAAATGTTTCCGGAGTTTGGGAAAACATGGATGACCGTTTTGACATATTCGAAGGAGGATAATAACCTCTGGGCATAGGATGAAAAGGAATATGAGGTGGTGAAGAAGCAAGACCCAAATTTTCTAAAAAGTTCGTCAATGATACGTACCAAGCATCACTTCTAAAAGGATTGTAGAAGATTGATTCACACTCCCTAAGTTCTAAAGTTGGTTGATTTTCAGGGAGAATTATATCTTCGTCCGGACTAACCAGTTCTTCAATACAAATAAGTCCAGAAGGAAGATTTTGGGTAATGACACTTCCTACCCTGGGTGAACCAGGACCACTAGAAGTTGGAGAAGCAAATCCTGAGGATGGAGTAGCAGCAGGTTCAGTTTCAGGTTCAGAAATTTCAGGTTCCTCGATTAATTCACTAGTAGGAGAAATACTACCAGTAACTTCAGAAAATGAAATTGGTTCAGAAATATACTCTGTTGCTTGAACTAGATAATCAGGGTGAATAATTAAAGATGATTCTTCGTCTTCCGATGACCCAACTCTACTGTCACTAGGTGTTACAAGAGCTCTTAGCCCTTCAAGTTGACTTGGTGTATATTCGGGAGGCTACCCCCGAAGTCTATGGGATTGTCTCAGTAATTCAACCACGATTAAATATTTAATCACTTCACACGCAAACAAAGAAAATCTCAATAAAACCACCTAAAGTCTCTAAAGAACCAAACAATTGAATCACACTCCTAAAAATATAAGGGTTCAAACCACACACAAACAGTAACTTTCTGTACCAAAAACACTAGTTGGTGATGAAATCCAACGTCACAGAATTCAATACAGAAATGGCAGTTGGAACAATTACCCTGACAACCTGCTTAATGAAACAAACTGGCACAAGTTTCTTCACAAAACCGTCTCGAGTGAAGAGAACCCCCCAGAGAGTCCAAGTGAGTATAGTCGACGTCTGCTCTAGGTACAGTGAGACCCGTCCTTCACTATCACCTTAGGAAAGAATCTTAAGATTATGGTCACTAAGGTCACCAACAGTAACAAATACAACTGGGGGAACAATCTATGTTCTGATCTATGCGCAAGGGCAGAGTAACAAAGCTCAATCCCCTTGAATGCTTCTCGACATGATCAATCTGATATTTACCAACAAGTGACCCCAGGCTCCTCGACAATGGTTAATCTGAGGTTTAACGTTTTTAATACGCGCAAATCTATTATCTTTCCCAATGAGACAGACTTGATTGTCTCAAAGGTTCGGACATGATCTCGTGATTGACTCCTTTAAGAGGAGCTTCCTAGATTATATCAATTACAATTAGATTTATTTCCTACCGCAAGATACAGCTACTTCTTTGTTTCAACTATCTTGGAGAGTTAATTACTCCCTACTCCAAGATACTAGCCTAAGCTATATTGGTGATAAGAGCCCTAGAAATAAAAACATTGCTAGATGAATTTTAATTAAGCGTTATTTTTATTGGTTGTTTCTTAATTCAATAGGTATGGAGATGAAACTTTGATGGTGTGAAGACTCGACTCCAAAAACACTAAAAAATGCACCTAAAATGATAAACAATTCGTTTTTCCTTTCAATGAATCTCTAGCTAAAGAAAGATTTGAGAATGCAATTCCTTGAAAAACAAATCTTTCCTTCAACATATAAACGAAAAGAAAATCTTTTTGTCTTTTTCAATAAACTCAAAATGAAACTACTATTATGCTCACAAAAATGAATCCCTTTTCTTTTCAACATTCAAAACTATAGAAAACAATTCTTTCAAAAGAGAAACTATAATTTCTAGAAAATACACTCAAAACTATGAAAAATCTAATCTTGAGATCTAAAATTTCTAGAAACCTAATTGAAATAAAAGCTTCAAATGTTTTTTAGGACATTTTACTTAGTTATTTAGTAAAATAAGGATTAATTCGTTCAGAATAACAAATCAATCAAAAAACACCCAGCTATGTTTTCTTTTATAAAAAATGAAATTCAAAACTTATGACCAAGTTCATTCAAATATTTGTAAAGAGAAACGAAATCTATTTCTCACCAAGGGAAGATTTCACAAACCAGCCAGACTCATCAAGAAGAAAAAATATACCAGGGTGATCTAAGGTTTCTTAGGCTTCTAATCTTTAAGTCACTACAGAGACCAAGTGGAAACCAATCCAGGTATGCAAAACTTCTAGAAAATCATCTAAAACAACAACACCAATGGAACTTACTCACAAGAGACTTTTGACAAGACACATGCAGATCTGGGCAAAGATTAAAAGCAATAAACTAATCCTAAACTTAACTGGACGAAATGATTTTAGGTTTTTCAAAAAGTTTGATAGAGTCCGCAAGATTCCAGTATAACTAGATGTGGTACCGCTCTGTGCAATAAAGTAACAGTGCGGAGAGGTCCGCACTGTAATATAAACAGAACGTGCAGTCCTCTTCAAAATTTCTAAAAAACAAAAAACAATCCAAGACCTAAAAACTACCCAATCCCACACACATCAAGCAAAAACCATAAACAAAAATCAAGTTTCTCAAGTCAAAGACAAAGGAAAATTAAAAAACCAAATCCAGTTCCCCAGTGGAGTCATCAATTTGTTGGCCGGATAAATCGTTCTTGCGGACAAGACCGATCTCCCTAATATCAACTGATATCTAGCAACAAGCAGGACAAGCAAATCTACCTTTCTCTAAACATATTGTGATTCATTAATAAAAACTAAAGAGGTGTTTTAGACCCTACCTTAAGTCCAACGCTAGTTTGTGGCAGTCACGCTCCAATAGCTCTGAAAGAGTTTCCTTTTAAGAACTTGCAATCACAAATAAGCACACATCAAATAACACCTGCATAGCTAATATAATAAATCATGTTTATCATGGTGATCAAGGTATCCATGAAATAAACCATAAAACACAGCTTATTGAAAAAAATAAACTTGATTGTATTAACTTTGACATAGAAGAACTTTACAACCTTTGGTGCCTTGATGTTGTACAAGCTCTTCCCAGGGTCCATACAGGAATCTCCTCTACTTTGACAAGCCTCACTCTCTCCCAAATGAGATCAAAAGGTATGTAATCTCTCCTCTCAAAAGCTTAATTAGGAAGACTAAGTTCCAACAGCATTTACCCTAAAAAATATTCAGCTTTCAACCTCCCCAGTAACCAGCCCATTGCTTCATTTTATAGTGCAAAGGAAGGAGGTTACAGGTCCACCATTGAAGGGATAGAGTCTTCCTTCAAAGGGATAAGCTCCTCACATCAAGGGGTTAGCTCCTCAAGGTATGGGATGCATGAACCCTCAAGGAGCGAACTTGCCACCTCAAGATTCCCTCTAGAAGCTTCCAGAAATGACTCAAAGTGATTTTTTAAGAATGTACTTACGCCTTTTTGACTTTTACAGGGATCCGCACCCATAACACAGAGACAGAGCGGTCAGGTGCGCAGGGGACATGACCAATAGGTGTGGTACCGCAAGTAATGCTAAGAGAAAGTGTGGAGCCAGATTTTTAGAGATTTTAAAGGTCTTTCTCTTATTTTGAAGGCTTGATATGAAGAAATCAGGTTTAAGACTTGCAAAGGAGAAAGGTATGAGTGGTGATAGACTCACATTGATTGCAGAATGTCAAAGTGACAATTTTTTTGCAACAGCTACTACTTGAAGGGGTACCCACACGGGTTACAAGGGAGTCCAACAAGCGTGACCACCTCTTGTATTTCCTGTGTGCATGCCTCCCCAAATCTACATGTTTTTCCACTCAATGACAGATCCCGTGGTTTAAAGACACCAAAACACATCTCTAGCCAATTTTTTTTTTGCTAAAAATGGAGATCCCACCGACCCTAGAAAGTGCTTTGACATCACTTGTTATGCTCTTGACCTGCGAGAAGATACCAGAATACGAAATATGCGAAGAAATATACCCAAAACACAGAACAATAAGAAATAACATGTATTTATTATTCAGAAAGGAAAGCAATGTTCACTTGCCTCTTCCAGGGGGCAACCTTCAATAGAGCTGGGCTTAATTACAAAATAAGACACGACACTCCTCAAGGGGAGTCTCTATCCTTTATATAGGATTCATACATGCAATACCATGGTTCTTATTAATACCATCTATCTAATACCATGGCCCATTTGCAACTAACTGTGTCCCTTCTTTAAAGGCAGGTCAACCACTTGCAATTATTAATATGGTCTTTATTGACTCTTTAACTAACTATAACTATGACTCAACCCTATTACATAAATAAGGGGGTTAGGTTTGGACCCTTGGGAACCTTTTGAACCTTAAGTGTTTGAGTAGTTCTCGGAGCCTAGGTGGGGCACCCCTTGGCTATGAAATTTGGACGAGTCGACTGGGTTGCTAACGCGTGTTCTACTTCATGAGCTATCTTGCAAGCTGCTAGCCATGAGACTGGGTGTTGTAGTCGAACGTGGGCTTGTATGGCATCTTTGACACCACTGATAAAACATTCCACGTATAATTCATCTGCTAGACCTCTTGCGCGGAAGGCTAATGCTTCAAAGGCTTTGATATATTCTTGCATTGTGCTTGCCTGTCAGAGCTTAGTAAGACGACCCAAAAAGTTAGATTCATGGTCAAAGTGATCAGAAAGGGCTTTTGAGAATATCTTCCAAGTCAGTGGCATTGCATAACAACATTGATTCCACTTCCATCATTGCCATCTTTCTTGGTCCAAGTACAGGCTTCCCACACTTAGCTTAGTCGCATCATCTCTGATGTGATTCAATGTGAAATATTGATCCATTTGTACTAGCCAAATGGCTAGATGAGAGCCATCAAATTTATACATGTCCAACTTGGGTGGTTAAAGCTAGGACTGTTGGTGGTTGCCATAGAAGTGAAGAGAATGGCTAGACTCGCCCTCAAGGTTTTGATTAAAATCATATGCCTCTGATTGTTCCCCCGACTTGCCCTTTGTGATTGTGTCAGTGAAGGTCTGGATCTGCTTCATTAATGCCTCCAACTTTTGTTCAAGGGTGTTGATCTTCTCATTGGCCATAGCTTGAGCTTTGGTTTGTACCATGCACTGATCAGGTGCACTTGTCATTACTGTGAAATTTTTTTGGAACCACTCGAAATTTTGACACTGAAAAGTGAATGGTACCACCTTGCTCAGCCCGTCAACCCAATTTTTACTCCGAAAGGAGTTTTACTCCTCGCTTAGGAATACTGCAGTAGGCGATTCCCACAAAAGTTAATTCTGCCCAATGTCTTGCGAGAATCACGTTGAGGTATATGAGCCACACAAATAGTCAGATCTGTCGGCGAAATCCTCAACTGCAGAGTATGAGTAGGAATGTGGCAGTGATCGAACCCTTATTACTAGATCTGAATGGCAGATCTAATTGTTGTGACTGTTGGGTCTTGAAAATGTCATTAATTTCCATTACACTTTCACTATTATGTCCATTATATCACCTCCATTTCACTACTATATCACTACATTCATTCCACTTTCATTATCATTGGGCCACATTTATATTTTTCCCATCTTTATTAATTCTAAGCTTTTTAAGTGAATTTGTGGTTAAAAATTAGAAAATAATGTGCACATTCTTATACCTAACAAGTGGGTTGAGATTGTTGACATGTGTAGGTCAAAATGAGGCTTCTAGAAGACCCTTATGTGGCACTCTAAGGCCAAATTCGAATTTGAGTGGAAAGAATCATGGGATCATGAGGATATGTGTCACATCTTCTAATTGTATTGTAACTCTAAAAAGACATGTGTCTTATCAGTTCCTATTTTGATTAGGACTCTAGAGGTAGAGGGAGAGATTCATGGATTATCATTAATGAGATTGCTTTCTCACTTTTTGTAAATGGAGATCTCTCTCCTTCATTTGTTATTCTTAGCTTGTTTAATTCTTAGGCTTGTTAGCTTGTGAGATGCTTTGGAAGCTTTAGAGAGCTTTGTTGTCTTTTAATTTTGAAGAATTTGAATAAAGCTTTTGATGTTCTCAACATGGAAGGAGATGTGAAGTAGATGTCATGGAGCACATTAGAATGTAAGGTAGAGTAGATTTCATTTTGTAATTTTGTTTTGATTTCATTATGTCATTTGATTGCTTTCAAGTTTGATAGATTAGATTTTCCACTCATGCAATTTTAATTCATGTATGTGTGTTAAACCGGTTGATTGTAGATTAGTTTTTCTTTACATGTTTTTGCATCAAATAGTGACATGAGATTTACCTCTCTGCTGACTTTGTTTTTTTTAGCTTTTCAATTTCAGTTATGCTTTGATTTCAGTCTTATTCATCTGCCTTGTTAGTTAGCTTAGATATCAACTTGCTCATATCATTGACGATTATCTCTGAAAGCCATAACTTAGACTACCTGGTGAGAAATCGAACTATGAATGATGTGATTTGATTTTAGTTTTACTTTCTTGCAATTAGATATCAGATTGCTCAAGTTATTGATGATTACCTCCGAAAGCCATAGCTTAGACTACCTGGTGAGGGATCAGACTATGAATTGATGTGATTTTATTTTAGTTTTACTTTTCTGCAATTAGATATCAGATTGCTCAAGTTATTGATGATTACCTCTAAAAGCCATAACTTAGACTACCTGGTGAGGGATCATACTATGAATTGATGCGATTTGATTTTAGTTTTACTTTTCTGCAATTAGATATCAGATTGCTCAAGTTATTGATGATTACCTCTGAAAGCCATAGCTTAGGCTATCTGGCGAGGGATCAGACTATGAATTGATGTGATTTCATTTTAGTTTTACTTTTTTGCAACTAGATATCAGATTGCTCATGTTATTGATGATTATCTCCGAAAACCATAGCTTAGACTTCCTGGCGAGGAATCAGACTATGAATGATGTGATTTGATTTTAATTTTTATTAGTTTGTAGTTTTTGATTTGTTTGAGTGCAATAGCTTAGCTTTTATTTCCGTATTTAGACAAGCAGCAGAGACAGTGATTTCATGATCAGTATTTCATCTTTTGTTTGATTGAAGTAGCTGCATACTTACACTTTTGTTTAAGTACTAATTCATCAATAACTGTTTGAGATCTTTTGAATGCTAAAGATTGGATTACCTTAGGGACATAAACCTTGTCTTGAAATCTACATCCATACTTGACCTTTAAAAGTATTCTTAAGACCTTAGAATAGGATTTCCATTTGCATTAGACACTTTAGGAGATCAACAAAAACAAAACCCCAAAACAAAATAAAACCTATAAAACAAAGAAGTAAGAAAAAGGTTAACTAAGCACATATGGTGCACCACACTTCATCGGTTTACGATACCCGAATTGATAATTTATGTAGAGCAATTTAAAGCGTTAAATTGACTAGGCAATGACTGCTACAGAACCCAAACTGCTAGATCTGAATGGTGGATGTGATAGATCTTATTAGCGGATCTGATAGATCTGAATGGCGGATCTGAGAGATCTGAATGGCGGAACTGATTGTTGTGGCTGCGACAGAACCAACCTGCTAGATCTGATCTGGCAAAGATGATGCATGATCTAGAGAGAGACAAGGGAACTATGGTCTCAAGGAGTGTCAGGTGCTACAAATCGCAATATACATAAGGGTCCAATAGTAGTACTCGGCCTAATCTTTTAGGGCACTAACCAAGGAGGATCAACTGTACCCTTAACCATACAACCCAACTACCCTATCGTACGCATGATTAATCTCCCCGAGTGTTGTTCTCGGTGTACTATAGTAGCAAGACGGCTGACGGTTTATCTATGGCGAGGTTTCAAGAGAGCCTAGGGGGCTTCCGATATACCCAGAGGGTACTTTGAAGATAGTCCGTGCACGGTTCTATCTAATGCGCTACTACTCGAAGGGGTACCCAAAAGGGTTACAAGGGATTCCAACAAGCGTGACCACCTCTTGTATTTCCTGCGTGCATGCCTCCCCAAATCTTCAAGTTTATGCGCTCAACGATAGATCCCGTGGTTTAAAGACGCCGGAACACGTCTCTAGCCAAATTTTTTTTGCTAAAATGGAGATCCCACTGACCTTGGAAAGTGCTCTGATACCACTTGTTATGCTCTTGACCTGTGAGAAGATACCAGAATACCAAATATGCGAATAAATATACCCAGAACACAAAACAATAAGAAATAATAGCATGTATTTTATTATTTAGAAAGGAAAGCAATGTTCACTTGCCTCTTCGAGGGGGAAACCTCTAATAAACCTGGGCTTAATTACAAAATAAGACATGATGCTCCTCAAGGGGAGTCTATATCCTTTATATAGGATTCATATATGCAATACCATGGTTCTTATTAATACCATCTATCTAATACGATGGCCCATTTGCAACTAATTGTGGTACCTTCTTTAAAAGCGGGTCAACCACTTACAATTATTAATATTGGCTTTATTGACTCTTTAACTAACTATAACTATGACTCGACCCTATTACATAAATAAGGGGGTTAGGGTTGGACCCTAACACACAGCTATTATCCCCTAGATCCCAAAAGGGACTACCAGATTGATTTTTCATCATGTTCCTTTCAATGTTACAATACATATATATACATGTCGAAGCATCCATAAACCCCAATCCATTAACCCTGGATTAGAACATAATCGTAGTTCCCTTGACCAAATCTACAAAAAACAATGGACCAAAAACCATCGCACCCAAAACCATGTGCGAAATCCATGCACAAAACCATAGGTAGGTCCGCCCATCTAATATAGGGTCCAAAAAAAATTTCTTGGGGTGTTGCCACGGACCCCGTAGAAGGGGGCTACCACCCCCCCTCTCACCCCCTGGTTCAACTGCTAGGGCTAGTCATGGAAATAATATAACACAACCCAACAACATGTGCAACTTAGTGCTGAGAAAGGTTAAACTAACGATGTACATCTGCATGTTATCTGCAAATATGTGTTGATGGTCATGAGAATCAACTGATAAAAGTGCATGTCGAGCTCCAACCTGACTTAGTTCTTCTCTTTGGCCTCGGTGAATGTACTAATCAACGAGGTGCCATAATTTCTCACCACAACATTCAAACTCCTCAACAACCGTGTGTATGAAGCCTCAACACTAGTGATGAGCGACAGGAGTTCTTCATAGTTCTGGATCAGACTCCGGATGCGTGCTTTGTCCAACTCTACCTACGGCTTCATCATATTATGCAAGTGAAGCGGGGCTCTCTTATATCTCATTGTCCATGTCTGTACATGATCAACATCGGCATGTATGTCTATGAGTGTCCATGTTATCTTGGTGCAGCACTACTGATGACCATGTAGATGGAGAACTACCTTGTACATGGTGATGAACTTGTCATACAGTTTCCACATTACTATCTCAAGAGCCAATACTTCAGCAAGTATCACTTTCTTCATCTCTACTCTGTTCAATCTCGTTGATTGTTTCCCTCTCTTCTTAGTTGCTTGCAACTCCTTAACCGTGTGTTCATTTTCTCCTATCAAGAACTTCACACTCGAGCTCATGGCTTCAGTATAAGTCTTTGTAGTATTGACCAAGGTAGTTGGATGTATTCATACATCTGACACAATCACTCGTTCTTCAAAGTGTGTAGGTGATGCATGCTCATCTGGGGTGTGCGTTCTACGTGCTTGTACAACTTTGTTCTATGAGTCATCAAAGGCTATGTTTTACACATATGTTCTTGAATTATCCTCAAGGAGAATGGTATCCCCCTGTTCACTTGGGACTTACTCTGCTGCTGGAGATGGTGAAGCTTGTGGGGTGACCCTGGTTGCTTTTGGCATGAGATCGATGTCCTGGTCTTGTTCTGGCTGCTCCATCTCCATGTCCATCTATTCTACTATCAGTTCATCCTGCGGAGAAAATTCTTGTTCTTGCGGCTACTCACCTTGTTCCTCATCTGTTGTTGGTTCAGAGTCTTCAACCTGTATCGGCGCGGTTTGTGTTGTCTGTGCACCTTGCACTTACTCTTGTTCTTGTTTCTATTCTTGTTCCTGTTGCACTTCCTTCTCTCTTCTGCGCAACTCTTGTTCTTCTTTGAGGTTCTACTCTACTTCCTTCAACTTCCTCTCTGCTTCTTCTAGTATTTGTTTCTCCCTCTTTCTTTGCACTACTCTCCTATCATGTTTTTGCCTCTTTGCATCTATATCCAAAACTACTCTTTCCATAAGTGGGTCTTCCTTAAACTTGTAACTTTGCTCCATCTCTATGCTTTCAGTAATCTTCTTCTTACCTTTGTCTTGCATAGGTTTATTGCTTGTTCCTGTTGTTGTTGCTGCTGCCTTGAGTGCTACTAGCCACTCTACTGCCATGCTGATCGGTTCATAGCCTAGAGAAGTTATAACAATATCTCCATGGGTCTTCCTCTGGCCAATGACACGCCCCGTGGATCCAAGAATAGTACACTCTCACACAGTGGTCCCTGCATAAGCCATGTAGATCATACAAATTGAAACTCTTAGTGTCGAACTGAAACTTCTTAAAGTCCTTGACCTCAGCATCCACTTCTTTTAAACTTTGGATCGCGTACAACCTAATTCACAAAGGAAGCATAGGCCATGGTGCCTTCTTCTTCTTGTGCAATCCATCTGATAACCCTATTGAGATGTGGTATGCAACCTCTTTCATGACCATCTTGTCTATGGAAAACCTTGGCAACACATGTGGAGCTTTCTCCACGTTGTACATCTTGATGAAGGTGCCATCAGGAGAGGCGTACCAATTTGCAATGTTTAGCAACACCTCCATTGCTTCCTGGGACATGCAAGGTAGATCTTGTTCAAATATCATCGTGTACAAAGGGGCGATGAAATGGTTAAATAGTCTAGCCATGACTCCTCGATAGCTGCAATCTAAGAGAAACTTGCAATATATGTTCACAACATTCTCTAAAGGTGTCCATACCCGACCCATGCCAAGAAACTGTTGATGGGCACCAATTGCATCGAGCAAGTAGGCAGAGATGAAGAATCTTGCTTTTTTATCCTTGGGCAGACTCCGGGCATTGGCTACATGCACTTTTAGCTGGAGAGCCAATATGTCGGACCAGTTGAACAGTTTTCCTTCACTTGCCAGTTGATCCAACATAACAACCCAACTCTTCAGGAAGGTCTTCGTACTTCCTTGGCCATACAAGTGGCATGCAAAGATGACCAAGAATTGGTAAGCCTTCCTATCTTCCTCTTGTATATCTAGTTTGGTGCCATCCTGAACTTTGATGGCTCCCTTACCCAATGCTTCAAGATGTCTCTTGTATTCGTGTTGTTGTTGGGAGTATAGAATGGTGCATCCTTCCTTTTCACTGGCTATGGAAAATGATATATCTACTGATAATATTCCATCTTAAAGGCAACAAGCTCTACTCCACTAACACTGCTCAGTATCATCATCTCAGGATCAACGTGTGAGACAATTTAGTGGATCACGTCTACAGAGGGGAAGGTGGGATACCTGCATGCAACCTTATATAATCCTGACTTATGAATATTGAGATAGACCTGTCGGTCCTCTAGATTCTCCTCAAAGCTTCCTGCAAAATTACTATTGATGTATTTCCATGTGATCTTGATGTCTTTCTGAATGAACAAGTATGTTTATGTGTACACGGGCTAATCTAAAAATGGGGCACTAAAGGATTCTTGTCAAGCTTACAAGAACCTCTCCCACTCCCAAAGCTTATATATTCCCAAGACCCAAATGATTAACCAATTGCGGAATTAATAATGTGCTTGAAAATAAGGTGTATGCTGGTGTTTATTTTTTATTGTTTATGTGCTTTAAAATTCTATTGTTTATGCTAATATAACATACATATAACAGTAAAATATTACAGCAAATAACAAACACATAAGACAACAAGTTTAATATGGAGTTCACCCAAAAATCTTGGGCAACGTTTCCTTGAGCTCTAGTCAACTCAACTAGGCCCTCTGGGATTATGGCAGCAGTTCTTTTACAAGCTCCACGCTCAACTCCATTGGCTTACACATAACACAATGGGCATAGAACACCATCTTATCCCTGGCTCTGAAGCTCTCGGCTTTCTGGCTCTGGCTCTGGCTGTAGCTCTCGGCTCTATCTCTGACTCTTGGCTCTTCACTCTGGCTCTCGCTCTTCGGCTCTAGCTTCTCTGAGCTCTCTCTCTCAGCCTCTGCATGCATTAATGGTTCGCTCGACCTCCAAGCGACCTTTAGAAACCTTCCAATGACCTTTATCAACTTTGCTTCCTGTCAATTGTGCTCTCTGGCTTTTTGCTCTCATAGCTAATAGCTCTCCTTCAGCGATCTCCAGCTCCCATGTCAATTGGGCTTTCTGGCTCCTTTGAGGAATTTTCCTGGCTTTGCGGCTTGCCCAGACATTTCTCTGCGTGTCATTACTCCCTTGTGGCTCTATGGCTTCTCTGCACGTTGTCTGTTCGACTTGCCATCTGGCTCTGTGGCTCTGTGGCTTCAAACGCATCATTGTCTGCCAAAAACACCCGCTTGCAGGGTGGCACAGTGATTAGGGGCCATTACAGAGGGATCAGGGCCTTCTTCCAGGAAAAAACCTGAAAATGGAGAAAAATCCAATACACAAAGATTTTTCTGAAATTACATTATCGGGCGTGAATTTCGAACTTGAAATTTCATTAAATCGCTCCTATAACCCTATCGGGTCCGCCATTAGCCGCACTATCGCTATCGCATCAGCGCATGGCCAAAATCCCAAATACACGGGATAACACAGAAAATCCAAATTCCCAGACTTCAAAAATTATGTAATCGGGCTTATAATCCCCATCGATTACAGCCCTTATCGCTTATTGCAATCACAATCACACTAGCCCTACTATCGAGGACCACTAATTTAATCTGGACCGTTGATCTGATCCCTGATCGGACGGTCTAGATCGCATCGCATATCGCTATTGCATCGGCCCTTTGTGTCGAGGATCGTCGATCTCCTGACCGCCAATTTAATCCTGGTCGTTGATCTCATTTCCGATCCACTGGCTAAGATCGCGCGTTCCGGATCGGAAATTGCATGTCGCATATGGTATTGGTCCCTTTTATATCGTTGCGATATGATGTTTCAATGCAATATATCGCATGCCGCATAGTCCTGGGGTTCCTTCCCTTATCTCATAGCATCGCCGATGCCAATATCGGCGATCGCAATGTCGAATCGGACCAGGGTCCTTTCCTTATATTATTTGCATATGCCTACCTCGACCTGATATGTCGGGGATTAGTAATTAGGGGTCTCTTTTGCCTCCGCTTTTTAAGTCCACATTTTGGACCATTCCAATGTGATTTTCCTTTATAAAGCCTTTTAGGCCATTTTTTTGAAGGTTTTGCCTCTTTTTCAAAGGACAAAGGGCAACTTCTTTCTGCAATAACTTCTGCATCCGAGGTCTGTTTTAGCCCATTCAAATTGCAGTAGATTCAGAATGAAAAGATCCACTCAATGGGAAGATTTCCAGGAGCATCCTTAGGCTTTCATTTTCCTCTGTGAGGAACACTTAGACTTAGAAGTCTATCCAAAATCCGTTTTGTATCACGCCTTCCCACTAAATTACTTTTGGTCTCCAAAAAACTGATATACTGATCTGAACAGTAAATGAGAGTAACAACACCCTCTTCTTTCATCCTCCACACACTTACCTTGCATAGTGCCTCTGAACCAAAGCCTTTGACCACTTTCCTTCCTGGATGTGCTGGTCTTCCTAAGAAGAACTGTCTTCCTTCTTGACTTCATGCAAAACTCTTGCTGAGATGGTCACAGTATGTAGTTTGAACTTCTCTGCCTTGATCATTGATCCAATGTGGCTCAAACAAATGTGAAGTACATCTGCTTCACAAAATTTTCATTTGTACCTGTTTGAAAAGCTGCCGACAACAACAAAAATACAGACAAGAACTAGATGGCCTAAACTCCTGCTTCAACAAAAAAAACAGATTTCACATCTTGTGAACACCTCGATGTCTTACATCTACATACAAATGATGGACTAGATAACAAGCCCACAAAACATGTCTTTAAAACAAATGACCCTTCAAGCAATCAACCCTGCAAGTTAATTACACATGCATGTTCAAAAACAAGGAATTCCTCAACATCCATGTGTTCATGCACAACATTCTCATGCATGCATTTCATCCTTCAACTTCCGCTTAAGCACACTGGACTTTCGAAGCTGAAATGAAATATAATGTTGCAGCAACAAAGTGAGTCTCCTACTCAACCTTTTTCCATTCACCATCTTTGTAAAAACCTGCAACTTGCATTCCATTAACAAAGAATTGCAAATAGATGCATCAATAGATATGCAATTTTAATTGGAAAAGAACTCTATCCATTTCTTACCAATCCATTTCAAAGGTCTTTCCTTTGTTTGCACATCAGCATCAACATGTGAATCATCATGGAACACATCATTAATGGAAAATTCTTTTCCATTTCTGCCATCTTCCCTTTCCACCTTCTTTAGCTTTCATGCAAACATTGCTGGATTCAGAGTCCAACACTTTGCAGCAAGATGCCCTTGATTATGGCAGTAAGTGCAACACATGTGCATCCTCTTGACAACATGATTTGCCTTGTCCAGTGGACCTTTGGGTTCTTGCTTCTTTTCCTTCAAAAGTTTCCTGCATGTGGCCATTCTCTTCCAACATCTAGAAACATGATGGTTATCCAAACCACAAAAGGAACATGCAATTATTTTCCCATATGTATGTGGAAATTTATTATGCTTTGCAAAATCAAAAGGAAGATGATTAGAACTAGATTTATACCTTTCTCTTTCACCTTTATTACCTTCATGAGGAGGTGAAGCAAATGAAGAAGTGGCTCCCTTTCGAACACCATCAATCTCTTCAAGGTTGTTAGAGTTTCCACAACTCTCTGGTTCAAGTGTGTGCTTTTGAACACCTGCATCTTGCAAATGATTTTTCAAGCTATTGCATTCATCCTGAATACAATCTTCACACTCTTGAGGTAGAGGACCTGAAATGAAACTCCTTCTTGGAACTGTTTCAACAACCTTCATGGCAGCTTTGGAACTTTCTCCATAAGACTTTCCATAGCCAAGACCCAAATACTTAGGCCTTTCCTCAACCATTATTGGCTCAAAAATCCCTTGTGCATGCTTACCCAAGCCTTTTCCCTCATAGCCCATCTTGAACATTAGCTTGGAACCTATGCCTCTTGTATGCTTTTCAAAAGAACCAATATAAGCATTATTAGAAGAATTTGAAGACAAACAAGAATGGTTTACCTCTTCTTCAAGCTAATACTTGACTAGGGCTTCTTTGGCAACAAAGAGTTGTGTCTCCAACTCATGCATCCTTTTCAGGTTCATATTTGCAATATGAAGTTGCCTCTCCATTTCCTGCAATTTTTCAGAAAGCAATTGCTTCTCTTCCTCCACGGAATTTCACTACTCTCTAAGTATGTTGCTCTTCCTTCCATCCTCATACATTTGCCTCACCTTGTCCATCATGATGAAAAATTCTTGCTTCATGTCTCCATCAAAGAATCTTGTGATGAAGGAGGAATTTGAGGACCCACTTGTAGAAGTTGTCATTATACAAATGATCAAAAAAAAAACTTCAGACAAGATTGATAAAGAGCTTATTCAGCAACCTTTTGCAACAAACCTCTTGTGCTTCAAGGATTGCCTTGAGCTCCTTTGGGATAAGAAGAATGCCTTCAGCCCTTCTTCTTTCTTGTCCTTCCTTGACTAAGCTATCAATAGCTTTCCCTTCACCTCTACAAACTCAAACAATAGTCAGTCTGCAAACAAGCATACAATCAACTTCTGACCGTTTAAACACCTTTCAGACAAGCAATCTTTCCTCTGTGAATCAAGCATTCTGATGTAACCTTCTTTGAAGGTGGGGTTAACCAATCTTAAGCTCTAATACCACCTGATCTGAAAATGGGGCACTAAAGGCTTCTTGTCAAGCTTACAAGAACCTCTCCCACTCCCAAAGCTTATATATTCCCAAGACCCAAATGATTAACCAATTGCATAATTAATAATGTGCTTGAAAATAAGGTGTATGCTGGAGTTTTTCTTTGACTATTTATGTGCTTTAAAATTCTGTTGTTTATGCTGATATAACATACATATAACAGTAAAATATTACAGCAAATAACAAACACATAAGGCAGTAAGTTTAATATGGAGTTCACCCAAAACTCTTGGGCTACGTCTCCTTGAGCTCTAGTCAACTCAACTAGGCTCTTTGGGATTATGGTTGCAGTTCTTTTACAGGCTCCATGCTCAACTCCACTGGTTTACACAGAACACAATCGGCTTAGAACACCATCTTATCCTTGGCTCTGAAGCTCTCGGCTTTCTGGCTCTGGCTCTGGCTTTGGCTCTGGCTCTCAGCTCTGGCTCTGACTCTTGGCTCTCGGCTCTAGCTCTGGATCTTTGGCTCTGGCTTCTCTGAGCTCTCTCTCTTTCGGCCTCTGCATGCATCAATGGTTCACTCGACCTCCAAGCGACCTTTAGCAACCTTCCTACGACCTTTAGCAGCTTTGCTACTTGTCAATCGTGCTCTCTGGCTTTTCTCTCTCATAGCTAACAACTCTCCTATAGCGACCTCCATATCTCCCGTAAATTGGGCTTTCTAGCTCCTTTGAGGCATTTTCCCGGCTCTGCGGCTTCCCTAGTCATTTCTCTGTGTGTCATTACTCCCCTATGGCTCTATGGCTTCTCTACGTGTTGTTTGTTCCACAGGCCATCTGGCTCTGCAGTTTTGTGGCTTCAAACGCATCATTTTCCACCAAAAATGCCTTCTTGCAGGGTGGCACAGGGATCAGGGGCTTGCAGGGTGGCACAGGGATCAGGGGCCATTATAGAGGGACCGGGGCCTTCTTCCAAGTAAAAACCAAAAAATAGAGAAAAGTCCAATACACAGAGATTTTTCCGAAATTACACTATCGGGAGTGAATTCCGGACTTGAAATTTCATTAAATCACCCCTATAACCCTATCGGGTCCACCATTAGTCACAATATCACTATCGCATCATCGCATGGCCAAAATCCCAAATACACGGGATAACACAGAAAATATGAATTCCCAGACTTAAAAAATTATATAATCGAGTTTATAATCCCCATCGGGTCCGACCCTTATCGCTTATCGCAATCGCAATCGCATTAGCCCTGCTATCGAGGATCGTCAATCACCGATCATTGATTTAATCTAGACCGTTGATATGATCCCCAATCGGATGGTCCATATCACATTGCATATTGCTATCATATCAGCCCTTTGTGTTGAGGATTGCCGATCTCCTGACTGCCGATTTAATCCTGGTCGTTGATCTCATTTCCGATCCGACAGCTGAGATCACACGCCGTGGATCGGCAATCACATGTCGCATATGGTATCGAACCCTTTTATATCACTGTGATACAATGTTGCGATGCGATATATCGCAATCGCATGTTGCATAGTCCCGAGGTTCCTTCCCTTATCTCATAGCAGCGCCGACGCCGATATCAGTGATCGCAATGTTGCATCAACCCGGGGTCCTTTCCTTATATTATTTGCATATGCTTGCCTCTAACTCGATATGTCAGAGATCGGTAATCGGGGGTCTCTTCCGCCTTCGCTTTAAGTCTGCCTCTTGGACCATTCCGATGCGATTTTCCTTTATAAAGCCTTTTAGGCCAATTTTTTGAAGATTTTGCCTCTTTTTCAAAGGACAAAGGGCAACTTGTTTCTACGATAACTTCTGCATCCGAGGTCCATTTTAGCCCATTCAAATTACAACAGATTCAGAATGAAAACATCCATGCAATGGGACTATTTCCAGGAGCATCCTTAGATTTTCATTTTCCTCTGTGAGGAACACTTAGACTTAGAAGTCTATCCAAAATCCATTTTGGATCACAGGCAAGCTCATAGACCCCTGCTCAACCACATCTTCAGTACTTCTTTGAACTGTGTCTTTTGATCCAACTCTCTTGGAGGCCATGATAGTTGTACTACTGAGAAGATACTCAAAAACCTGTGGTACTTGGAGATGGAGAAGACACACACAGCAAGACAATGTCAGCTAAAACATAAAGCAACTCGAGAATAAATCGAGCAACAAACTAGTGATTGCTGGGCAAGATTGCACAACTTTGACTCCGGGAGGCTGGGAGACTGTCAGCTGGAACTGCGCATTATGTAGTCTCGGCTGCCAGTGAGGCTCATTGCTGATTGGGACTGCACAATGCATAGTCTAGCGAGGTTGACTGCTAACTGAAACTGTGAAATGTGCAGATCAGTCAGGCTGGGTTGTTGGTTGGAACTGTGCAATGCGTAGTTCCAGTGGACAAGATTGGGCATTGCCTCCCAGAATTGTGCAGAGCACAACTAGGATCCAGTGTGGCAGCCTCTGTGCAATTCCTGGAGGCAAGGAACAACCTTGACTTCCAGGAATGTGCAAAGCATGCTGGGAGACACAAGATTTGGGCCAAGACTGCCCAAATCTGCCCAATGGTAATCTGAAAACACGAAGGACTGAATGTGTGTGCAAAGCTAGTGCAGATCTGATTGAATAGACATGCATGTGATTCAAGCTAGTGCAGAAATTAGTCAAAATGAAAAACCATGAAGCTCATGAAGAGAGTAGCTGCAACAACAACTATTACTGTAGAAACAATGTTATGCATGCGACACTGAGGAAAGGCAATGGAAAACTATAAACAACACTTCTACAAGTTAAAACATATTAAAACGTGAGCAACCGTTCAGTAAAACAAGGGAAACAACACTCATACAAGCCAAAAAATAAAAAGCAACAAAAAAAGTGGCAAAAGGCATGAAAAACAAAATTTACCCGGAAAACATGTGCCGATTGTGCTGGAGGTTCCTATATGCCTCAGGAATACCAGAGCTCCAAGATCGAATCTAAAGAATGAGATCTAAGGGGTTGTTTAAATAGATTTGGTGAACTTAGGGTTTATGACGCACATGCCACAAATATAGGAAAAAGCGACACTTGGTGGGGAGTTTCTAAAATCAAATTTGCATGTAACTCCCACTGTTAAAAATAGATCCCTCAAAATCTAGGGATTTTTTTTCTCTTTTACGCTTTTTTTTCTTTTTCAAGGAAAAGTTTCCCGACATGCAAGGAAGGATTGCACAGTTCTGGAGGGAACCAAGCAACCTATTGGCACATGCAACGGATAGTCACTAAGGGAAAGATTTTGCATTGTTTCCGGGTTGAGTGGCCCTCGCTGGTTGGCCAACTCTGCGTAATTTTCCAAATCAGTGTTGCTGGCCTACTTTGCATATTTATGGAGAGCATTGCCAACTAACCTACTCTGCACATTTCTGGAGAGCAGTGTTAACTGGCCTGCTCTACGCAATTCTGAAGAGCAATGCCAGCTAGCCTGCTCTACACAAATTTTGAGTGCAGGGCTACTGTTGGGCTACTCTACGCAATTCCTGAGGGGAAGACAGACTGTCCTCTAGGATTGCGTAGTTTTTCCCGACAACCCAATGACCGGATGTGAACCAAGTGTTGGGTCAACTTGTGATTGGTCGACGGAACAAGTAAGTGAGCACAAGTTTTAAGCGACAAATAAATCAAATAAAAACAAGTACTTGATCAGCGTAGGATAACTACTATGATTTCGAGGAGTGAGGCTCCAAAACGAATCGAAGGAAAAATTTTGTAGGGTGGTTGTAGCTGCTACAACAAGGCCTTCAAAATGGTATGCACAACAACACATAACATTCAACACACGACTTTCAATGTATAACACTCATGGTTTGCATTAAGATCGGGTTTCAATGCAACATAATCAAGCATGGCATTCATATTCCATTGATGCAACATACAATAAAAAAGCATACCATTCAAATGCACATCATACAACAACTCTAGCTCTATGTAATCGGTCTTCAAAAAACTATGCTCCAAACATATAAAAAATGCAACAACCACACCAACTATACACAATAAATGCCATTACACAGTCTCCAATGCACAACGTATATTATTACATGGTCTTCAAGGCACAACATTCACCATGAAATGCACCATGCACAAAAAACAGGAGTTACCAACGCATAGTTGTGCACAAAACACGTCATGTCACGACCATATTCAATGCGGAGGAGTAATACAATGACCAAGACATTGATCCCAGACTCACAGTCTAGCCAACGATATCAGACAACATTTAAAACTCAATACACAATGACATGTGACCAAAACACCACAATTCACAGAGATTCAACATACAGGAGGAGACAGGGAATTCAACATTCAACAAACAAAGAATTCAACATAAACTACATAGTAGAAAGTTAAATTCAGGCCTGTAGCTTGAATACCATGTCAGGCCATGTTTGTGCAACTCTGAATGAATTTGATGGATTTTTGCATTAAGAGATTATTGACATATACATTGTGAGGGAGACTCTTGGAATTTAAATTCTAGTGTCTGTTCACCTTCTCCATTTTCCTATTTACATGAATTTCTTAATGCCAAAGATTAGGTGTCAATAATGGGATTCCTCAAAATTATTTGAAACTCTAGGAAAAACCAAGATGTCATGTTTTGGCTAAATCATTGTGAAATAAAGGAAGAAGTCATTAAGTAAAACTAATAATAATATTAAAAATATTATTACATCTAAATTTAAATATAATCCTCAATCCAAAAAACATTTAGGGTATAAAAGAAAATTAAGACATTACAAGGAGGTGGTGAAAATATAATTTAAAAGATCAAAAGTATCATCTTTATGACTTGAAAAGAGTTAAAGATGAAAAACACTTTGGTAAAGTGTCATGTGTATATTTAAATTAAATTATAATTTCAAAATATTTGTCACAATACATAACTTTCTATTTAAAACATAAAAATTACAATGGTCTTTACTTAATATTTTTTGAATATAAAAATAAAAATTTAAAAATATCTAAGTAATCCTTTTTTTTTTTAATTTAAAAACCAATTCTAGTGTTAAGAACCAATTCTAGTGTAGAAGATATTAATCTTGTCACCCCTGTTGTCCTATATGGTTGTGAAGTCCAGGGTTGCATTATATCCAGAGAGTTATGGAGAAAGATTGGGATGATTCAAAAGCAATTCATAACATGAAATTTCAAGATCAAGGAAATACCCCCTATCCTATCCTCCTAATCGAAGTTGGCCTCTCCTCTATTGAAAGCAGGGCTATGTTTAAATATTTAATGTATAAGAAGAAACTTTACAACATGGAATCCAAGAGGCTTCTTAAAATTTCCTCAAGCGTGGGTGGCATAAGGATGCCTAGTCTTGGCTCAACCATTGGGGGATAAATGAGGAGATCATCCTGGGAAGAAAGGACAGTGTCAAAGATACTATCACCTCCAAATTTAAGGATAAGTTACGGGATGATAAAGAGATGGAGTGTAAAAGGAAGCTAAGATATTATATGGAGGTGATCAACCCCACCTTTGAGAACCATAATTATCTTTCTTGAACAACTCAAGAAAAAGATGAACATCACTAAGATTAGAACTAATTCTCATGAGCTTCGAAGTGAAACTGGGCAGTGGTCTACTCCCAAGACTCCCTGGGACGATAGAATTTGCCAGTTTTGTGATACTAAGAGATTGAAGGATGAAAAGCACTTTCTTTTAGATTGTCCGACCCTTACATCTGCTCTCATTTCTCTAGCATCTGTCACACTTTCAATCTTCTTGACCACCATCACTTTCTAGCAAACGCAAGTTGATTTATCATTGTTATTTAAGAAAAGTGATGCCATATAGAATTACACCCTCTCTTATGTTAGTGAGAAAACTTTCACTCATGCCAAATTCCTCTAGGTCTTGAATCATTAACTTGTTTCCTAATGTTTAGAGAAAAAATGAACTCTCAACCACACAAAAGTAATTTATAAACATACTCCAACCCCAAAATAAACATAAAAAAGACAATCATTCACAATATATATTTATAATAATAATAAAACAATCACTAAATACTTAAGACAGAATAAATACAAGTTTGAAGTAATAAACCTCTTCAAATATTAAAAACCAGCGTAGATCCATTTTAAATAGAGACCTAATATGAAGTTTGAGAGAATTTTTTTGTGCGTTTCGAACCAACCAGTTGAAGAATCAGATCTAGCTTTGCATGTTAAATAGTGAGAGCGGAACCTCCAACCGCTATAATTCTAGAACAGGTTAAGGTTAAAATGACTAACGACTAAATTACACTGAGAAACAGTTAAATGGACAGGAAAAATTATTTACACCTAAAAATTCTCTCAAACTTGATATGAATCACAGAAACCTCAATTCAATAGATCTCATATGAATCGATAGGGGTCCAATTTCTTCACTTAAAATTTCAACTTTATAACAAACTGACACACTTGAAACATCACACTGAGCTATATCTAGGCTCAATAATAATAATAATAAATCCATACATTTATTATAATAATAATAAAAGAATCAACGAATGCTTGATCCCAAATAACTGCAAGTCTGCAGTACATAAGCGAACAGTCTGTCTGTGATCCCAAATAAATACAAGTTTTCCGTACATAACCGAAGGGTCTGTCTGTAATTCAACAGCCTCTTCACGTATTTAGCAGATCCTCAAATTTGTCCAGACGGGTCACGGGTCTCTTGGTACAGAACTGGGAATTCCAACACATGCAGAGGAATGTGCGTTTGAGAGATCAATATAAAGGATTGATCAGATCCTCAAATTTGTCCAGACGGGTCACGGGTCTCTTGGTACAGAACTGGGAATTCCAACACATGCAGAGGAATGTGCGTTTGAGAGATCAATATAAAGGATTGATCCATGTTCTGGAATAAGATCAGATTCAATGGGGTCAATAAATCTGCTGCTCAATATTCGACTGCAAGAGATCCCGGAGTGTTGGCCGGAACTCGTTAATGGTCTCCAACTTTGGCTTCCAGCATTTCCCTGCGTTCAATCTCAGCTGCGCAAGCGCCATTAACAGCTCTGGATCGTCTTCCAAATTCAGCTTCGGCACCGGAAGCTGCTCTTCCTGCACCCTACCGCTTTGTTTCCCCTCCTCCAATAACAATACATCAATCTTCATTTCTGGCGGGAGGGGACTCATGGGCTCACCAAAGAGGGGGAGTACTCTGGCGCTGGAGCTTCGTCTATTTTTAGATTTCATGGCGGAATTGGCCTTCAATCCCAGGGCGGCCATGTCTGTACCAGACAGTACGGAGTGCAGTTTGGGCATGGGCAGAAGAAAATAGAGATGCCCCAGATCCAGTTCTTCGTCTGCCGTGAGAGGACTAATTCTACGCCCGATCTGCAAGCCGTTGGCGTGGCATACAAAGTGCTGTGGATTGTCCAGCATCAGCTCTGCCGCCTTTATCCGCCTCTGAAGGTCCTGAACGCTGCCATTCCAATGGATGACTTTCACAGTGCTGGAAGGCACACACTTGGAAGCGCAAGAAATGTAACTACCCATCCTGAATTTTGGTGGTCTGTTAATCTATGTGTAGCGATTGGAAGGTAAAGTAAGTGTATGGAGGGATATTTTACTTCTCTGTTTGCGTCTGTAGCGATGGGGAGGTGAAGGAAGTGTGTGGAGGGATGAGGGGGGCGCGCACAAGGCATTTATAAAGGAGAAGAGACCAGATTCATAGGATGTGAATGCGATTAGTGGGAACAGCTCAGATGTCGCGTTAAATGACGGTGAGGGAAGAAAGTAAGAAAGATCCTCCATTCCATGTGGTTCTAATGGGAACTGGGGAGATCCAGCTAGCCGAAGACGAATTCACACTCAGTAGTACATGAATGGCTGTAATAGCTTCGCTGGATTCCAATTGCATACCGCGTTGTCCACGGGTAGTGTAGGTGTTAACAAATCTGACGGTTGAACCAGGGATGTTGCACGTTGAGAAAAGCCACTTTACGGAATTTGATGGTTTCTTTGTCGTTCCCTTTGGTGAGGAGGTGAGAGATGAGGAAGCTTTTTATTTGGCGTATTGTTGGATTGATCCTGGGATATTGATGTGGACTTTTCAACACTGATCTTGGTATATTGATGTCACTTTTCATAATCTTGAATTTGTTTGTTTATTTAAAAATATATTTTAAATAGCGAAAAATCATGATTTATTTAAAATTATATTATTTAATTTTAATTTAAAAATAAAAATATCATTTTTATGTATTAAATTTAGGTAAAATTTAGAAATTGTTTTAGTTTCTATTGTGATTATATATAAGCATGGTAACTCAGTGGTGTCATTGAAAACCATGTCTATTAAAATAATTTAGGTGAATTTATTAGTTATTGTGAGATTATGTTATTTCATGTATATTTAAATTAAATTGTTAATGTTTGATAAATAATTTTTTTAGATGTATCTTATGGTTAAATATATTTTGACTTGGTCTAATGGTTAAGAGTATGCCTTTTGGTTAAGAGCATGCCTTTTCTCCTAAGAGGTCACTTGTTCAAAACTAGACGGGATAGAGTATGTACCCTTTTGTAGACTTAGTAGTTCAAATAATTACTTAATGGTAAATAAGTGAGTAAATTTTCACTCCTTCCAAATGCTTTTGAATCTTAAATAGTTAGCATGTTTCTATATGTTATATTATTGAAGATATTCTTCCCAAAAAAAACTTAATTTAAATAATATTGATTAAAAAAATCAATGTAACTTATAATAATCATTAAAAATATTTTTCAATGAATTATATATTTTTAATATATATGCTTAATTTTATATCCATAATTAAAATCAACTTACTTTTAAATAACAAATCATTATCGTACTAGTCAAATCTCACTAGCACAATTGGTTGAGGATGGGCCTCCTCAGCAAGGCAACCCAAGATCAAACCTCATGGGGGTGGTTGTGCCCTGTGGAAGGGGGAGGAGACATGCTAAAAAATCCAATCATTGTAAAAATACCTCATGGGGTGGTTGTGCCCTGTGGTAGGGAGAGGAGACATGCTAAAAAAATCCAATCATCTTAGAGATAAAAGAGAGTGGTTGTGCCCTATGGTAGGGAGAAGAGACATGCTAAAAAAATCCAATCATCTTAAAAATAAAAGAGGAGTGGTTGTGCCTTCTAGTAGGGAGAAGAGACATGCTAAAAAAATCCAATCATCTTAGAAATAAAAGACCCTCACACATCACACATTACTAATAATTTATTTTAAATAACTAAAATACAATAAATATTCTCATTTGCTTAACAAATATTTTCCTATAACTGTAAAAAAAACTTATAAAAACTAAAATACAATAAATATTCTCACTTGGTTAACAAATATTTTCCTATAATTTCAAAAAAACTTATAAAAACTATATCAAACGACTTATGGAAAATTAATTTAACCACTAATTTAGATGAAGATTTTGGAAAGTCACCACCCATAAACTATATAATTTGATGTTTATTTCTTTAAAATAATAGCTAATAATAATTATCCTTAAGTTGCCTCGTTGTTGAGGACCCATTAGAAGATGTGGCAATGCAGGGTAGTCCAACATGGATCTAAACGACACCGCTGTTCTCAAAGGCAAGCAAATTGTCTAGTTGTCCTTCAATTCAGTGCTTATGCATAGAATTCGCCTGAAGGGTAAATTATTGTTTTTGAATTAGAGTTTTTTTTGGTAAATTATTAGAAAATAAAGAAAGAAGTTTTTCCAAAACAAATAATATTAAAAATATTATTACATCTAAATTTAAAGACAATCTTAAATGTAAATATGAATTTTAAATGTAAATATGAATTAGGGAATAAAAGAAAATTAAAATATTACAAAAAAAGTGGTCAAGCCTAATCTAAAAGATCAATAATATTTCATAGTTTTTATAGAATAAGAGAGAAAATCAACATTACTAATAAAAAGAAACTCTCACAAAAAATGAAACAAGTCATTAGATAATTCTTAAAATATCTGGGGCAAATAATTCTATTACCTTTATGACTCTAAAAAAACTAAAATGAAAAACACTCTCTTTAAAATGTCATGTGTATACCTAAATTAAATTACAAATTCAAAATATTTGTCACAATACATACTTTTCTAAATCATTAAAATTTATAGTCATATTTTTTGAATTGAGACTTTTGTGATCCATATCAAGTTTATGAGATTTTTCAGCGTAAATCACATGATATTTCATTTGTGGACTGTTTCGAACCAACCAGTGGTTCATCGTCAAGACAAGTTGAACAATCAGATTTAGCTTTGCATTTTAAATAGTCAGAACATCCAACAGCTATAATTTAGACCAGTCAACAACTATATTGACTAACAGCTAAATTTAATTGGGAAACCATTAGTTGGACAAGACCCGCGCCACAACTATATTTAATTCAAAAATTAAAATAAGTTAATTTAAATGATAATTAAATTAATTGTTAGTTACACTATTATTAAGTTAAAGGGACATATGAATTACATAAAGGTTTAACTATTTTAATTATTATATAATTATATATATATATATATAATATTATATGAGATGGTGGTGGTGGTGGTTAACTTCCGCTAAGACCAAATATATATATTAAAATAAATTAATTTAAATGATTATTAAATTAATAATTAGTTATAAAGAATTATGATTATATTTTCTTAATACTTTTTTAACCTAAAAACAAAATTCAAAAAAACTAATTATTATCTTTCCTGCAAAATTAATTATAGTTTCATTATCCGTATTTTAAAATACCATCTAATAAAAATCATATTTGAAAATTTTAAATATCATTAAATAAAATATTCTAAATTTTAAAATATTAACCAATTAAAAAATCAAAATAATAGAAAAAATTAAATATAAAATCGATTTAATCATTTGTAAGATTTTTCTTTTTGAATTTTAAATATACTTTAATCACCAACATAAGATAAAGATAACCATTGCAACGAGAAAAATACAGGCACAACCATCCCTTAATATATATTTATAATTATAATAAAAGAATCAGAGAATGTTTGACCCCAAATACCCCACATAAATACAAGTTTTCTGTACATGAAGAGAAGAGACTGTCTGTAATTCAATAGCCTCTTACATCTTTGGCACATCCTCAAATCTGTTGAGACGAGTAAAAGTTGTGTTGGTACACAATCCACAATTCCAACAGACGCAGAGGAATGTGTGTGTGTTCAGAGATCAATATAAAGGATTGATCCATGTTCTGGAATAAGATCACATTCAATGTGTTCAATAATTCTGCTGCTCAATATTCGACTGCAAGAGATCCCGGAGTGTTGGCCGGAGCTCGTTTATGGTCTCCAACTTTGGCTTCCAGCATTTACCTGCGTTCAATCTCAGCTGCGCAAGCGCCGTTAACAGCTCTGGATCGTCTTCTAAATTCAGCTTCGGCACCGGAAGCTGCTCCTCCTGCGCCCTACCACTTTGTTTCCCCTCCTCCAATAACAATACATCACTCTTCATTTCTGGCGAGAGGGGACGGATGAGCTCACCAAAGAGGGGGAGTACTCTGGCTCTGGAGCTTCGTCTTTTTGTAACTTTCATGGCGGAATTGGCCTTCAATCCCAGGGCGGCCATGTCTGTCCCAGACAATACGGAATGCAGCTTGGACATGGGCAGAAGAAAATAGAGATGCCCCAATTCCAGTTCTTCGTCTGCCGTTAGAGGATTTATCCGTCGGCCGATCTGCAAGCCGTTGACGTGGCATATAAAGTGCTGTGGATTGTCCAGCATCAGCTCTGCTACCTTTATCCGCCTCTGAAGGTCCTGAACACTTCCATTCCAATGGATGACTTTCACAGTGGTGGAAGGCACAGACTTGGAAGAGCAAGAAATGTAACTGCCCATCCTGAATTTTGGTGGTCTGTTAATCTATCTGTGGCGAATTGAATGTAAAGTAAGTGTATGGAGGGATATTTTACTTCTATGTTTATGTCTGTAACGATGGGGAGGTTAAGGAATTGTGTGGAGAGATGAGGCGGGCAAGGCATTTATATTCATAAGATGTGAATGTAATTAGTGGCGACAGCTCAGATGTCGCGTTAAATGGGGGCGAGGGAAAAAACAAAGAAAGAGCCTCCATTCTATGTGGTTCTAATGGGAAATGGGGAGATCCAGTTCGCCGAAAGACGACTTCACACTGAGTAGTACATGAATGGCTGGAGTCCAATGGTACACCGCGTTGTCCACTGGTAGCGTAGCTGTTAACAAACCTCATCGTTGACTGAGGGATGTTGCAAGTCAGTAACTTCTACGGAATTTTGTGGTTTTCTTTGTCGTTTCCTTGGGTGAGGAAGTGAGAGATCAGGGATATTTTTCTTTGCATATTTTTGGATAAATGTTTGGTATTGGGATTTTGGCGTAGAATTTTTTCATAAACTTTTAATATTTATTTTTAATAATTTTCAACATATTGAAATATTATTGTTTTTATTTAAAATTTAATTATTTAATTTAATTAAAAACATAGTATGGTATAATTAGATTTGAAATAAAATTTCAAAATGTTATTTAAGTAATTATTTCAGTTGGTAGTGTTTTTTTTTTTTTAATATAGAATCATAATTCATTAAAAATTATGTTTTTGAAATAATCCTCGTTAATTTTATTATTGTTATTGAATATCATATCATTTAAAATATACTTAAATTATATTTCTATGGATGATAGAGGGATTTAAATTTTCAGTTTATTTTTTAATGTATATAGTTCATTATTGTTATGGGAAGTATATCATTTAAAATAATTTGTTAATGATATATAAATAGATAAACTTTCATTTTCTTAAAAAATTTTTTTAATAAAATTATATATTTTTTAATCATATTTAATCTTAATTTATATCCAAATTAAATTATTATTTTTTAAAAAACAAATTCTTCTTATTTATTTCACTATATATTTATATTATTATAATAATAACAATTAAATTATTTATATATATATATATATATTTTATTTCAACTAAAAAATAACCAAATACATTTTCAATATCTTACATAATTTTTAAATTCAATTTTCAATTTGAATTTATTATAAAACAAAATTGAAATGTTATCCATTTTTTATATATATTTATATATATGAATGAGAAAATAGTCTTATACTTCTATAAGAAATTTGGAGCGATAGGAGAATGGCGGCAACTAGGGTTTCTTGCAGGTCTTGCTTCTCTCTGTCCGACACAGCCTGGGATCGCTGCTTCTCCGCGGCGCGACCCCTCCAAGGTCCCAACCTTGTGGTTGGTTGGCCTGTTCTTTGTTTTCTGCGCGGTTATACTCTCCAACTGAGCTCTGTCGGCGAAGGAGCTGTCCACAGCACCGACGTCCTCCCTTTGCTCGACTTATACCTTGACTGCTCTCGCCAGGATCCTAGAAGAGGTTCGAGCGTCAACTGGTTTGGAAACAGCTTCCTGTTCGCGGCTCAGACAGAGTCCCTTCAGCCTGAGGTGTTTTTTTCTTTTTCACTAATACGGCTTTTCCCCTGTTTGATCCCTCTTTCCCGGTATTTTTTAAGGGCGGGAACCTGGGCTACTCTGTATGTCCCTTTTCCCTCGTCTCGGCTCCTCTCCGAGTTTTCCTCAAGGAGTGGAAGCCTGTTAATGATGCCAAAAATTCTTAGTCTCAGAATACCTGAAATAAGCCTGAGCAGGGAAGATGCGAGGTAAATGTTTGACGAAACACATCAAAGAGACTCGCCTCAGTCTTGCAGAGAACAACAGATTCAGAAGCACTCCGAGTCCTTCCAGATCTTCATCACGCTCCTCTCAGGCAAAACTCTGCTCCAATGGGTGAGCTCTTCAGACTTCGTGCAGGACCTCAAACATAAACTAGATCTCAGGGTGGGGATTCCTGCAGCTTCTCAAAGGCTCCTCTTCAAAGGTAAACAGCTTGAACACCTCTTACCCCTTTCTTTTTACAATATTCAAAGAAATGCTGCTATCATTCTTTCCCTTCAATTAAGAGGGGGGGCAGCTGGACAGTCATCTTCAGCAGCAGCATTCTCTTACAGAGATGCTGTCCATGCCCAGAAATCCAAGAATGCAGCTCCACAAGTCCAAGGTCCAAAACCTTTTTTGGTGGACAAGATGGAGGAAACCCCATCCATTGAAATATTGCATCCAATAATGGACAGGTAGTTCCAACTGTTTGCCGAAAAGGGCATCAACTGCAGGTTCAACGGTCTATGGCCACGCACAGCAGACCTCTACAATTGGGTTCACTCCAACTGGACCAACAACTACAAGGTTCTTCTCTGCTCTAAAGGCTTCTTCATTGTGATTTTTGTTGACAGTGAGGATTATCAAAAAGCTCTAACTGAGGGACCTTGGTTTTGGGACTCAGCGGGTCTTTTTTTAACCCCCTGGTTCCCAGATTTTGATCCCTCTACAACTATCATTACCAAACTCCCCATTTGGGTCAGACTTCCCAACCTCCCAGCTCCTTTATGGCACTTTGTTGTGTTTGAAGGAATCGGTGACAAGCTAGGCCGCCATCTAGCCACAGACACCTCCAGAGGGGAAAAAGGCATCTACACCTTCGCAAGAATCTGCGCAGAAATAGACATGAGCAAAGGATTACCAGATCAGATCGTTCTCAAGATTGGAGACTTCCATTGGATGCAGCCCCTGGATTATGAGAACAAAGTGTTCCGCTGCAGAAACTGCCATCTTACAGGGCACCTTCACAAATCGTGTCCAGCGATTCCAACCCAAAAGAAGAAGGCTGCTCCCAAGCCGAAATCCAAAAGTTGGAAACCTTGTGATCCGCCCCCCATGGATGACTTCAATTCCAGCTCTGATGAAGAGGAAGAGAATGAGGACGGAATGGAGGATTCGCCTGCAGAGGACCCGCCCCCAACAGGTCCTGTGGAGTCTTCGGCCCCTCCTCTTTCGCAGAAACGAACTCATGAGACCTCTCCTTCGGATTCGGACAAGGAGATCTCTCCGTCAGCAAAGCTCAGTGTGCAAGTCTTTCCATCCAAGCCGGATCATCTTGGATGGGTCAAAGTTGGTAAGAAGAAAGGCAAAAAGGATCGAACGGCGGTTCCTACCCATGTTGAGTAGAACCCCTTCTCGGGCCCTAGTCTCTTAGTTAGTCTATTTGTCTCTTGGTCAGCGCTGCTCTTTTCATGTCTACTCCTCTAGGCCGAGGTGGATAGTTCATCCTTGTCGGCTGCCCGCTTTCTTAGGGGCTCTGTAGGAAGTCTTTTGGTCCTGTTGTCATGTTCTCAGTTGAGCTTCGGGCTTCATTCTGCTCGGGGAGCCCCTTTGTACATTATGTTTACTTTCTTAATACAAATGCTTACTTACAAAAAAAAAGAAAATAGTCTTATTAAATGCTTTTTCTATTTTAGTTAATTTTAACTAAAATTCACTAGAGATTTTTAAAAACTTGAATTAGTGGCCCTATTCTGGTGAGCATATATATATTATATATATAATATATATAATATATATATATATATATATATATATATATATTAGTTGTTTTTTGATTAGAGTAACTTGAAATAAGTTAATAGTCTAAAATGGAGAAACAATTACTAAAAATGAAAGCTTACACTTAAACATCACTAATAATTACACCAAGAGCCCATTGCCCTGGAGGCTCTCTCCAATCCATTACCGTATTTTGACTCGTCTTAGATCCATATCAACATCTATTTTCACTCTAAAAGTGGTTTGCATGTCAAGGGATATGATCAGTGTCGTGGACAATTTAATTTCAACCTTTAAATAAGATGCATTCCACATGAATACCATGAGTCAATACCATGGGTTCTCATACCATGGGTGAAGTTATTTTTATTTTAATGTTATTTTTTTATCATTTTTTTTTAATTTTAATCCACTCAAAATGTTAACATGTAGGGTTAATGTTAGATCTGAGACTTTGTGATCCACAATGAAGATAAATGTCTTTCGGATTAATCACCATGCAGGGTTAATTTTATTTGAAAGGTTAAGCAGGGTTGGAGAGAGCCTCTAGATGCAATTAAAAACTTAAATAAAATTTAAATATTAATAATTATAATTATCAATAAAAAATAATAATTAAACGAGCCTATATCTATCTTAACTCCTAAGAGAGATCAAATTTATGTGTGTTTGGTAGATCCAAAGCTAAAATAGATCTAGGTTGATTTATTTCAGATAACATGATTTCCTTTCAATAACTATGATGAATTATCTTATATTTCTGAATAACAACAACAATAATTATCCCTAATATTAATGGACAACTAAGGTGTAATAAGTATTCCCACTATTTTAAAATATAATTTCCTAAAACTTTACAAAAACTTATAAAATTTGTATTAAATTAAGTATTGAAAATGAATTTAACCACTAATTTCTATGAAGATTCTAAAAAACCAACCATAAACTATATACTTCTAATTTTTTTTTTAAGATAATAGCTATTAATTATCCATACTATCTAATAAACAACTAAGTTATGATAAGTATAGTTTTTTATTATTTAAAAAATATCTTTAAAATTTTAGGAAAACTTATAAAAATATATATATCAAATTACCTATTGAAAATGAATTATGAATTTAGATAAAATTGTGGAGATGAGAAAATATTACACACAAACTACTCTACATATATTAATATCATCACAATCACAATATTGACAAGTCAAGCTCGGTTTTAGGATAGATTGACTATCTTAGGCCCACAATTTGTTTAGTTGAGAGAATATATCAACCACAAATTGATCTAGGAGGTATTTTAGTTGGACAGATTATCTTAAATCCAACTAAATAATAATCTCCTAAATAACACAAATAAACAAGTCACTTAGAGATTACACTAACCAATACATATGATGAGGGACACCAAATATTAAGCATAAGAGAAGTAGGAGATAATATCTCCAACACCCTTCGTGAATATTTGTCTTGATCTTTGTCTGGTAAAATTTTCATCAACATCTCTAATCATTTTGAAATCTTTGAGATTGAACTTCACCGAGCTTTCTTGTAACCTTTGTGAAGGTGTAGCTCCCAAGTTGAATTCACAAGTTCTTAGATTCCACCTTCTTGAACTCCTGAATCATGGATATCTCAAAGTCAATTACTAAACAACATTTCAAATTCTATATCATAACCTCATTAGTAGATTGCAATCCACATGCAATTATTTACAACTAATGAGGGATCGTTCCCTAGATCCACAACTTCCAAACTAACTAGACAATCATCCATATTAAGCTATACTTCCACTTGATGCCTTGAAAATATAGTTTCTTTAGACCTTTTCTTCTCTTTTTGGTTTTTTGGAGGACATCTTAATCAATATGGGTATTCAATTCAACATCTTCCCTACCATCAAGTATGCGATACTTTGAGCTTTCGACACTCCATCCCTTTCCTAAGCTCTATGGATTGTCCCCTTCCTTAGAACTTGGGGCATTTTTTGTAGATTTTGGTCATTGGATTATGTCTCCCCTTGGTTCAGATGTTTCATTGTTTTCATTGAAGTGTTGTTCCCAGTAAACGTTAGAGACACGAGGGAGGTTCCTCACTGTGTAAGCGATTATTTAGTAGAATTGGCAATGAGGAAGGCCACCATAACAATGATAATTGAGAAAAAAGAGACCCGAAGATCCCAATTCCTGGTGAGACCAATATAACTAAGGACCTCCTTTATTTGAAGTTGTTAAATACAATCTATTTCTTCATGAATTGGAATGAACTCTAACAATGCCCTCACCATCTTAGGAGGCATATGAATGAATTAAATGCCTCTCTTTAGACTATTGTTTGGGCCTTGCTTACTCATCTTCCAAAATCATGTGAAGCTCCCTCCATTGGAAGCACTTCTAAAATACTCTACTAGCCTTGGGGTATATATCAAATATTAGGTGGAAGTTGACACTGACAATGGAGAGACCTTAGTCATTACATCAAAATGATGTAAGTTTTGAGTTACTTTCTATTTTGTTCTTTTCTCCTTATTTTTTTTATAAGAAGCTAAACTTGCAAATTTTAAGGTAGAAGAACTACAATATTTTTAGCTTTCATTATTTTAAAAAGTTATGTTTCGGATTCTCTATACTTATAGTTCTATATGGAAATGGAATTTATTGAAACTATATAATAATATCTCGTTTATTTTGCTTATTAATACAAACACTCCTTTATAGATATATAAATAGATAGATAGCCTCATGGTTTAGTTCATGTTGTTTGACTTGCCATGTCAAAGTTGTCATGCCCAACAAGGTCATGAGGTCAAACCCACATGAGTGCCTCATGGTGTGTACATTTTGTATGATGATGAAATTTACCCTAGGTGCCTTTCACATAATGTGGGAAAGTGCATAAAGGATTCCTCTTAGTAATGTTTTGAAGTATAGCAGTTGAGATTTTATCCATAGAAAATGAGGTTATCGTCAAGTGCTAACTTTACAAGCACAAGCTAACCAACATGAATAATGAGAGGATTCTTAGCATTGCTTCAAGACAAACCCAAATGTCAATTAAAAATATTAGTTTTTTACTTAAACATTAAATTTAGATAAATGAAGAGCCGTACTTTAAAATTATTATTATACAATTAAAAGTATTATCATAACAAAATTTAAATTGAAAAAATGATATGAAGAAGAAAATGAGAATAAGAGATAGATAATATACTATAAGAAAATAAAAAACAATAAGCTCAAATATCAAAATTATTTATCTATTCTATCAAATTTGAAGAAGAAATTTTATAGTCCTATAAAAAGAACAAACTCTCGCGAGATTCATATTGAAATTCGATGGAAGGCTAGATATACAAACGATTAATAGAGAAGAATGAATGAAAAGAACTTGAAGAAATATTCGGTATTAGCTCTAGTTCACTTAATACAATATTTTTTGTTTCTTTTATTAGAGAGGAAGTGATTGAGTGATTATCTCAACCATCATCCAACAATAAAAATGCCTAGCAATTTGATATGATTACTTAACTTGATATTATTGCATATTTAAGCCATAAATCTAAGAAAATATCTTAAGGCTTACAACATTGAAATAAAACAAACATTGACACGACTAGACATTCTTCAAATGTTTTGTCTTTGAAAACCATGCTTGGACCAATAAGACTCCTTCAAGCTACTCCCTATTCCACCAAAAGGTATAGTCTTCTAGTTGTGACCCAAAATTTTCTAACGTCATTAGCATTTGAAATGACTTGTAAACCTCGTGAAAGTATGATGATGAACTTCTAAATCGTAGATACAATCCCCATGTATATGTCTCATAACTCCAATGAGATATTGTCTCTTCATTCCATCAACAAAATTCCAACTTTTAATATTATCAAATTTTAATAATGAAATAAAATTTATTGCAGAATTAAACAACTTCACATCCTTATATTATAAAGTCAAACAATTACACTCCCATTAGAAAAACACAACAATACTATTTTCTTTTAAAAAATAAGAAGTTTTTTAAACGGGTTAAATTAAGATAAGGTAAGGTCTTTATAATACATAGTCAAATAATTGCTTTGTAATTTAAATAATATAATTGTTTTTTCAATTTAAAAAACACAACAATGAATATTTTTAATTAATCACAACTATGGATCAAATTGTTTTTAATTAATCACATCTATGGATAAAACTATCTAAGCATCATGTTTGAAAAATATTATAAACAATTGCTCAACTATCTTGTATTGTAGATGCACATGGTGATGAAAACTATATAAACATCATGTTTGAAAATTATTATAAATAATTCCTCAACTATATTGTCTTCTAGATGCACATTGGAAATCATCACCCAGAATAAGAAATTTTGTTCAAATAGGAAAAGGCAAAATGTAGATGAGTTGAATTAGTGTCATATATCATACACTAAATCATGCATGATGGAGGGTCCACGTTATGGATAAGTCTATGATTGTATGAGACTATACTTTAAGGAGTGTTCATTTCAGGATTTGAGTATGTAAATTAGAAAGCACATTTGATGAGTATTCAGAGCAGTGATAAAATTTGAAGGGAAGGTCTTTATTTCAGTTAGAAGGGCATACATTCATGTCGCCCTTCCATAATGAAAAGCATAAAAAAAAAACAATTCAATTGACAAAAATAAATTATCTTCAAATGTATTTATTTTTAACACAGGGTGAATCAATAATTGTTTGGACTAATCTAAGGGAGACCCTGGATCAACCCTCGTGGATTCCACTATAACACCAAGAGTATTTCCAAGCCAGATATACCAAATCTTATGATTTAGCAAGAGTCGAGACTCACGGATAAGGGGAATCTACTCCTTAAGCCGAGATTATAGCAGGACACCAAGAGTCTTCCCATTTTTGGTGAAAGTTTTGAAAGATCAAAGGGTGTGTTGATTGAACAATTCTGAGTTCCCCATTGGGCAATTCAATCCTTAGATTCTACACTTCCTTGAAATTATTTAAAACCTCACCAGGAGAATGATGGGAAACCTCTGCAAACATGGATTTCTTCGGGCCCAAAACATGTTGCAATGTCTGCCATGGCCTAACAATGCTACCTAGTACCCATCATGACTATCATCAAATAGCTCCATATCCCCTTGTTTTTACCATTATTATTAAGGTTGGTTTCTTCAGTAGATATAACATAATCCACCTTAACTACCACAATCTGCACTTGGGGGACTATACTAGAGAACCTCTTTTAAACTGCACAACATTGTCCCAAGGCCTTAATATCACCAAATTTGTTGAATTTAAGCAACAAAAGTGAATTTGGGAGCTTGTCAAGGTGGTCTACCAATGAATTAAACCCCATGTTCGGATCAATATAGAGATTCCTCAATATAGCACATAATCACGTAAAACTCAATTGATTTAGGATTTGATCAGAAACTACTTCACAATCAAATGCAATTCTTCAAATCTTTGATACATCTTAAATATCATGAATTCTCATAATTATTTACACGAAATCTCATACTATTCTGGCTAGGAAAACCTATAAGAACCTTCATATTTATACCATAACAAATAACATTCAGGCTCATTCTAGTGCACATCTTCAATCTTGGTTCCATCTCATTCAACCTCATGTTATACATTACCAAACCCAATCCCTTAGAAAAAATACAATAACCTCAACACAATGATTAAGCTCCAAATTTCTATGAATTCCCACAACGATTCATACTAAACTCAATATCATTAGAGCCCAGAAAACTCAAGAGTTAATATGGGTCTAGGCTGGTATTTTAGCAGAGATCATATTATGATAATAGTTTTACATCTTGCCTATTATGAAAGACTAAACACCAAAATCTACAGTATTTGTATCTTGGAGTATTTGTTTATGAGTTGACACTTCACTTGTTGTTTGATTGGCAGATTGATGGACATGAACAACAAAGAATATTTAGAGGAACATACTACATGTTTGGCATGAAATAAGGATCATAAAAATTGCTTCCAGCATCTTTGAAGGAGAATTAAATCATTGCAAGAAGATATAACTTTTATTGAGAGAAAATTATTCAACTTTTCCATCTCTATTGTTATCGGTATGGTTGTATCTTGATCAATTTTTCAGAACTTGCTCTACCAAATTGCAATTTAAGAATTCTTCAACAACTATAAATGGTAGACTTTGGCAAGAGTTGTAAATCGGTTTGTCTTTGAATATATAATAAGGCCATTTTCATTGTGTATCCTTATTTGAGATTATATACAATTGTAAAGCAACATCGTATATGACTTGCAAATGTACTCATTTTGACATAATCTTGAAAAATCCATGCTAAAAATTTAGGATGCGCTTCAATATAGCTTTCATGGTTCGTAATTATGGCTTCTAAATATTTTGTTACTTCTAATTCAAGCGTGATATTGTTTAAGAATATGTACATCAATCTAAGAAAATAAACCCTGAAATTGCCTACATTTGAGATACATTTTTCAAATTTTAGCCAGAAATATTCATGCCTGTTTATGCTCCTACATCATCCAACTAACAAGAAAATGTTAGTATAGTACTTCCATTTGCAGAATTAGATGAGGATCATTGATGCCTCCTTGTTGAAAGGTGATCCACATAAGTACTGATAGACAAGAAATGTTGTAATTAAATAATCATTTTGTTAGGTAATATTTACTCAACTCGCTTGGCCAATCACCCAATACATAATGAGTTGTGTTTAAATAAAGTTTTCCATTTTACTCCTATCATCTATGTATCTTATCCCTCCTCTATATGACTAATTCAAATTAGATCTATTGTGTATTGTACTTGCAATTGTGCATTTGTTATGTTTATCTAGCAGTCCATGTGCTTTCCAATAAACAAATTACTTAGACTGTAACCAGTTAGCTCACATGACATAGAAGTACATTTAAGGAAATTAAGGGTACCTGCACTTATCTACTTAGTATTTATCATTCTTTATCAGTTGTAAGAAAGATGTGGTTCATGCACACTCATTCTTCTTCTCCCCAAAAAATTCACGTAGAACTCTATTTCATCACATATCATAAATGGGGTTGAGCTTAGGATAATTGGTAAAAGCACTTAGATGGTAAGAAAATTTTCTTTTAAGAGGCCCTTTAGTTTAGGAGGAATCTGTTAGGTTCCTATACCAATAGGAGTCATAATTTTGAATGACTGAGCTTAAGCCTTGTAATATTGTACATACTTTTTCTTTCTGCAAATGTTTTTCATATTATAAAAAATAAAAAAAATGTAAAGAGGGTATGTCCTAAAAGAAAAATCAAAGGACAAAAGAATAAAAGAAGGTCAAAGAAAAATAAAATATATGAACCCCAAAATCAAAAATACCATGAAAGTGTGTAAGCCTAAATGCTACTAATATTTACTTTTTGTGCATAGTAATGATTGTGTGCAACTTGTTATTCATGCCACAATCCATGGTAATCAAACTATTTAATCTTGGTTATTCCATGCTTTGAATTTTATGTTTATATATCAGAGGATAAAATCTCACTAAACAGTTTAATCTTGGCAGATCATAGTTAGGTAGAGAAAATAAAAGGAGCTCATAAGCTTAACCTGAGCCCTTAGATGATATAAGGTTAGAAATAGATAGATTACTTTTCAAAAGAAAAATAGATGAATAAGGGTTTGCTAGCCTAAATGCACCCAAAGAAATGAAGAAAATGTGCTAGAGGTAAGAAAAGGGTAAGTAGAAGTAAGGTTGTTGAACTACAAGGTTAATTAGATCAAAGCACATGCATCATGTCTAGATACATCTTTCAACATGTATGATCAACTATGAAGGAAAAGACAAAGGTTTACAAGTTCATATGATTAACTCCCCCTCATTCACTTTTCCCCTCTACTTAATAATTTCCTATCTGCAAGTAAGTTCTAAATACTTTTAATCCTACAAGTCAAAGAGGCTCAGAGCATTTCTATGACTTTTGGAGGGATTGGACCCTCGGATTTATGACCTATGGACACAAGTACTATAATCCCCTTCATAAAATCATTCCCCCTTCATAAAAACCATTTCCCCTCATCACCCTAAGAAAACCCCTTTTCCTAAGGTTTAAACACAATTTACTTAGAAAAAGTAATACCGCCCCATATTAATCCCTTTCTGCTCAAAAAGCCACAAAAGCCTTTTTTCCTAAGTTTAAAGCCAAATGCGCAAACGCATACCTTTTACCCTTTTTTCTAAGGAAAAACCTCTGCCCGCTCATTTCATATTAATTATTAATTTTAATTAATGTAACCCCGATATAACCCTTTTCCTGTATTAAATTAAATCCCTAATTAAAATGCCTCAGCCCTTAGTTTTAATAAAAACTATATAACCTACCCCTTATCCCAATATAACATTACTTAGTTTACCTAATCTTGGTAAACCTAAGTTAAACCCGTTATTAACCTCACCCGACTCCCTAATCGCTCACTAAGCCCGACCCAATCACTTCAAACCTGCGATTAATCCATAAACTAATCCAAAACCACCATGGTTAAACCCCTAGGCCCCCCATCAACTCCTGTTCATTTCCCCCCGTGCAGCTCTTCCGTCCGACTGTCATTAGATCAACTTCTTGCAAATCCAACGGCACAAAGCTATATTGGCTGCACCTTTACCCGCCTGATAAGGCGGTTTTTCCCCGACCCCCGAAGGCTATGTGTCAAGCCCCGACGTAGATCGGGTGACCCTTCCTAAAAACCGCCCACACCACTAAAGTGATGTGACGACCCTCAATACCGCTTCCTTGCCATTCCGATAAACCACCCATCCTCCGAAATATGAATTTTCCCGTCATTTTAAGAAAACCGCTCATTAGACTTTAAACCATTGAAAACCCACGTTTACGTACCTTTCACCCATTTAACTGTATAAACCCATGAAACCATTCAATGCCACCCCGAACCTCTGCAACACAATTCTACTCTAACTCAAGTCCAAAATGTTGTTACGACCCCTTTCCCAAGCATCCCTATGCCAGAGAGCCATCAAGCGCCCTTCAATGCAGACCAGAGCTTTCTTAGTTATTGTTGGATTTTATAGAGAATCAACGGAAGCTAGAACTTGGATAAACAGTTCTAATACTATTCATAGAACCTATTTACTCCAAGACTCAACCGGAAACCTGTTAAGATCCTATATACAGAAGAAGAAGACCAATTTACATAAACAAAAGATGAGGACAACTACACACAGAGTCGAGAAGAGGACACCTATACAGAGCAATGACAGTCAAAACAGAGGAAACAGATTGAAGATGCAGTTAGAAGACAAATGAACAAAACACACTGAAAATTAATCAATTTCCACTTCCGATGCTAATATACATAAAAAAAACAAAGGAATTTACTATTGAAAAATACAGTAAAAGTTAAAATTGTAACAATAAAAGGGAGGAACACTGAAAAGATAAAGACGGGTCATCAGAGTGAAAGAGTATCAGTGATAGAGAGTATCAGATGAAATATAGAAGTAAATAAAGCCTCCAACGTGATGAATTCAACAACAAAGAGCATAAAGAGATGAAAGAAAACCATAATAGCTGGCAACACCACAATAAAAGGGACATCATGAAAGCAGTTCATTAGCTACCTCTATCTTTCTGCGAGAAGATATTTGTATTTCCTAGATTAAATCTCAAATCAGTTTGAGATATTTGTAATAACACCTTAGTATAAAATAATTCACAATTTGACGTATGTAGGGTGGATTCTTAGACATTTTTATAGACTTCTTGATCGAAAGACTGTAAAGCCATTGGAGCATTGAGTGAGTCAGCAAGCTGGATTGATGAATAAAGACCAGATATTTCAAAGGATTCATGTGCAGAGCGAAGTGTACACAAGTATTTTCTCACGTTGTTGTTATCTCTTAAAAATTTTCATATTGTTTATCTAAATCTGAATGCCATAACTTGAAGTATTATATCAGAATTTGTTTAATTACAGTCCGCCATAATAGTTAGGAAAATATATGTTTTCTATAGATAATCTAAGTTAAGAAATTCTTAATTTCTCTTTAGTTTAGGTTATTTCTTTTAATCTATAACAAAGGATTCTTAATTTCCCTTTGTTTCCTATTACCCCCCTATTCCTCGTTTCAATCCCGGTCTCAAAATTCTTAATTGCTCTCTCACACTGGTTAAAACCTTTTCCACCCCTCTGGCCTAAAGACTTGCACTCTACTCTGCTATCTTCCCCTTTGAGCATTCCTTTTAATGGGTTGATCTAGTTCTGTTACCCTTCTTTTGACTCCATATGCCCAATGGTCTAGAGACATCATTCTATCCGTCTGTTTCAAGGATTCCACCACCCAATCTTCAATACAAATCAAAACCCGCTTGAATTTTCATAACTAGCCTAAAATCCCATCAAACAAAGCTAAATCATATAGAGAGAACCCTCTCTGAGCATCAGGAAGGCTAGTTCCTTATCTCCAAAAGTGGTCAGTGGTTACCCTGTTGATCTCCTTCTTTAACCTTGGGAAATTATTAGGTGATAACATAGTGGCAACCTTACTGGGGAGAACTAACATTTTCTTCAGAAATATTTTACAGATTTAGATTCGATCTATGATGGTGGACAGTGATCAGACACACAAAGGTTAAAATCATCCAACTGGTGACTTCAAAGCAACTCCACAATCAAGACTCCACTGGAGGAATGAACATGAAAGAACTGTATGAAAAGATCAGGATTTTAACCTGGATTGTTATCCAAGACATTATGTTCTTTCTCATCGAGAAAGTATCTCAATGTATATTGTATTTTAGAGAATATTTTAGATTAATTTTTTATTATTTCCCTCTGAAAATTGTAGATATAAAGTCTCCTTACACATTTGAGCAGCATTCTTCTAATTCTTATAAAGATCATTTTCTAATTGAGGAGCATAAAACAATCAAGAATAATCATACAATCCCTGTACATATTCCTGTACCTTATAAAGTTCTTAACGATATAAGCCACTCATTTTACCTCCTACACTCCATGCTTTCCCTAACAATTGTTACAAGTATCTCCCTAGGTTTGATGGAGAGAATGGTATCACTGCCCAAAAACATATTCAAGGTTTTGAGAACTATCTAGACTTATTTGAAATTGATGAAGATGATGTTTATTATCAGAATTTTTCTCTCTCTTTACAAAGTAGAGTAAAGAGTTGGTTCAAGAAATTTCATGTTGCAAGCATCTCAAATTTCCAACAGTTTGTCAAAAATTTCCTTGATAGATGGATAATCAAAGTCAATCTGCTTGTGATCATAGAAGAATATAATCAGTTAAAAAGACAACCAAATGAAACAATACAACAATTTTCAGACAGATTTAATCAAGCCTATTATTCAATGCCATCAAATATAAGACCTCCCCCTGATTCAGCTCTTTTGCATTACCCAAGAGAATTTGATCCAGAGACAGAATTTCACCTAAGAGAAAGAAACCCCTCAACACTAGAATAGATGTAAAACGTTGCAGTAGATATAGAAGCTAATTTGCAAATTAGAAGAGAAAATTTGAAAGCAGATGCAGAGGAAAACAACACTGCAGAGGAAAAACTCGACATCTTGATGAAGAAAATAGAGGAAAGGATACTTAAGATAACCATGAAAGATAATTTTTTTACTCAAAATCACAAGGACACCTTTATTTCACAAAAGGAAAAGGTTGAGAGTCATGAACAAATTCCTACTAATTCCAACTACCATAGATCAAAAGATAGATTCATATAGCAATATGGAGGAGAAATCTCCTGATCTAATGTGTAGGCTTGATGATATTACTTCTTTTGAGCATTTCCCTAAATACAATCACTATGATGATAATCATGTTCTTCAAATCCAAACTAGCTTTATAGAGAAATCAAAATCTAGTTTGGGGAATAACGAAATTTAGTTTCAGCAGCTTGAAAATAGTAATCATCTTATCCATATCAGTTATGAAAGTGAGGAAGAAAGTGCAGAAAATTTGGAGATAAGTGGAGCTCCTTTGCCTTCTTGTTTTGAATCATTTCAGTTTTTAAAGGAAATGTGGTATAAAATCTCTAAAGAAAAGGATGAGCAGCTTGTAGAAACCTATGAAGTTCCATTCAAACCTATATGCAATAAGTTGCAGCAATCCTTTCAAATTATTTATGATCCAATAGTTGATAGGTTGGATAATGAATGCCATCAGAATTTTTCTCCATTAACTGACTATGAGAGTCAAAATCAAGATGATAAAGGTTTCACCAAACAGAGAATTCAATCAGTAGAAGTATCATCACAAAGCTCATATGAAAGTTTGCAGGGCGTTAAAGATAAAAGTGACATTTCAGTTTCATGGCATGGAGGCCATCCAAAACAATTGTGCAGTTACTTAAATCAATTGAACAATAGTCTATGTATTTTGGAAGATCCTTTTGTACAGTTTTTAGAGTCTACAAAGGAAAGTAAGTATTTCCTTATCTTCTCATTGGTTGAAAATATTATATTTGGCTTTAGAACCTCAGTTTTAATCACAAACAAGCCCAAACAGCAAAATCCACCAATATATATAATGCTTGAATGGTTGCATTGGTTGTTTCATTTTACCTAACTAGTTGTTAGAAAGCTGATTAGAGTAAGTAGGCAGGATTTCAATTTGAATAAATTTAGTTTATCAACATCAAGCTTATGTTAGATCATATTTCAATTTGCAAAAAGGGGTGTATTTTCAGTTCAAAAGTTTTAGTCACAAAGATTATACAACAGAGCTTATACATGATTAGGATTGGCCCAATGGATCAGACTACTATTCGACGGTGTTCTTGACATTTCACAAGGAAATGCCATCCCCAAGTGGAGCCACAGTTAGGTTCCTATACCAATAGGAGTCATAATTTTGAATGACTGAGGTTAAGCCTTGTACTATTGTACATACCTTTGCTTTCTGCAAATGTTTCCATATTATAAAAATCTAAAAACTATAAAGATGGTATGTCCTAAAAGAAAAATCAAAGGACAAAAGAATAAAAGAAGGTCAAAGAAAAATAAAATATATGAACCCCAAAATAAAAAAGACCATGAAAGTGTGCAAGCCTAAATACCACTACTATTTACTTTTTATGCATAATAATGATTGTGTGCAACTTGTTATTCATGCCACAATCCATTGTAATCAAACTATTTAATCTTGGTTATTCCATGCTTTTAATTTTATTTTTATAGATTAGAGAATAAAAATCTAACCAAATGGTTTAATCTTGGCAGATCATAGTTAGGTAGAGAAAATAAAAGGAGCTCATAAGCTTAGTCTGAGCCCTTGGATGATATAAGGTTAGAAATAGATAGATACTTTTCAAAAGAAAAATAGATGAATAAGGGTTTGCTAGCCTAAATGCACCCAAAGAAATGGAGAAAATATGTTAGAGGTAATAAAAGGATAAGTAAAAGTAATGTTGTTGAACTACAAGGTTAATTAGATCAAAGCACATGCATCATGCCTAGATACATCTTTCAACATGTATGATCAACTATGAAGTCAAAGACAAAGGTTTACAAGTTCATATGATTAACTCCCCCTCATTCACTTTTCCCCTCTATTTACTAATTTCCTATCTACAAGTAAGTTCTAAATACTTTTAATCCTACAAGTCAAAGAGGCTTAGAGCATTTCTCTGACTTTTGGAGGGATCAGACCCTCGACTTTATGACCTACAGACACAAGTACTAGAATCCCCTTCATAAAAACCATTTCCCCTCATCACCCTAAGAAAACCCCTTTTCCTAACGTTTAAACACAATTTACCTAGAAAAAGTAATACCCCCCCTCTCTCAATATAAATCTCTTTCCCCTCAAAAACCCACAAAAAGCCTTCTTTCCTAAGTTTAAAGCCAAATGCGCAAACACATCCCTTTTACCCTTTTTTCTAAGGAAAAAGCTTCGCCCGCTTATTCCATTTTAATTATTAATTTTAATTAATGTAACCTTGATATAACCCTTTTCCCGTATTAAATTAAATCCCTAATTAAAATACCCCAACCATTAGTTTTAATAAAAACTATATAAACTACCCCTTATCCCGATATAACATTACTTAGTTTACGTAATCCCGATAAACCTAATTTAAACCCATTATTAACCTCACTCGACTCCCTAATCCCTCATTAAGCCCGGCTCGATCACTTTAATCCTGCAATTAATCCCTAAACTAATCTCAAACCACCATGGTTAAACCCCTGGGCCCCCGTCAACTCTCGTTCATTTCCCCTCGCGCAGCTCTTCCGCTCGACTGCCGTTAGATTGAATTCTTGCAGATCCAACGACCCAAAACTATATCGGTCGTGCCTTTACTTGCCCGATAAGGCGGTTTTTCCCCGACCCCCGATGGCTATGTGTCAAGCCTCAACGTAGATCAAATGACTCCTCCTAAAAACCGCCCACACCACTAAAGCAGTGCGACGACCCTCAATATCGCTTCCCTGTCGTTGCGATAAACCGCCCATCCTCCGAAATATGAATTTCCTCACCATTTTCAAAAATCCGCCTGTTGGACTTTAAACCATTGAAAACCTACGTTTACATACCTTTCGCTTGTTTAACTATATAAACCCATGAAACCCTTCAGCGCCACCCTGAACCTCTGCAACGCAATTCCACTTTCACTCATATCCAAGACATTGTTACGACCCCTTTCCCAAGCATCCCTGTGCTAGAGAGCCATCAAGCGCCCTTCCATGCAAACTAGAGCTTTCTTAATTATTGTTGGATTTTACAGAGAATCAACATAACCCAGAGCTTGGATAAATAGTTTTAATACTAGTCACAGAACCTGTTTACTCCAAGACTCGACCAGAAACTTGTTAAGATCCTATATACAAAAGAAGAAGACCAATGTACATAAACAGAATATGAAGACTACACACAGAGTAGAGAAGAGGACACCTATACAGAGCAGTGATAGTCAAAACATAGGAAACAGATCGAAGATACAGTTAGAAGACAAATGAACAAAACACACTAAAACTTGATCGATTTCCACCTCCGATGCTAATATACATAAAAAACAAAGGAATTTACTATTGAAAAATACAGTAAAAGTTAAAATGGTAACAGTAAAAGGGAGAAACACAGAAAGGATAAAGACAGGTCATTAGAGTGAAAGAGTATTAGTGACAGAGAGAATTAGATGAAAGACATAAGTAAATAAAGCCTCCAGCATGATGAATTCAACAACAAAGAGCATAAAGAGCTAAAACAAACCATAATAGCCAACAACACCACAAGAAAAGGGACAACATGAAAGTAGTTCATTAGTTGCATCTATCTTCCCGCGAGAAGATATTTGTATTTCCTAAATTAAATCTCAAATCAGTTTGAGATATTTGTAATAAGACCTTAGTATAAATACTTCAAAATTTGAAGTATGTAGGGTGGATTCTTAGACATTTCTATAGACTTCTTAAACGAAAGAATGTAAAGCCATTGGAGCATTGACTGAGCCGACAAATTGGATTGATGAATAAAGACCATATATTTCAAAGGATTCATGTGCAGAGCGAAGTGTAGACAAGTATTTTCTCACGTTGTTGTTATCTCTTAAAGTTTTTCATATTGTTTATCTAAATCTAAATGCCATAACTCGAAGTATTATATCAGAATTTGTTTAATTACACTCTACTATAACATTTACGCAAATAAATGTTTTCTACAGATAATCTAAGTTAAGGAATTCTTAATTGCTCCTTAGTTTAGGTTATTTCTTTTAGTCTGAGAATTCTTAATTGCTCTCTCACCCTTGTTAAAACCTTTTCCACCCCTGTGGCCTAAAGCCCTACACTCTACTCTGTTATCTTTCCATTTGAACATTCCCTTTAATGAGTTGATCTAGTTCTGTTGCCCTTCTTTTGACTCCATATGCCTAATGGTCTAGAGATAATTCTATCCATTTGTTTCAAGGATTCCACCACCCAATATTCAATACAAATCAAAACCCCCTTGAACTTTCATAATTAGACTAAAACCCCACCAAACAAAGCTAAATCATATAGAGAGAGCCCTCTCCGAGCATCAGGAAGGCTAGGTCATGATCTCCAAAAGTGGTTAGTGGTTACCCCGGTGATCTCCTTCTTTAACCTTGGGAAATTACTGCGTGATAACAGAACCCAATTGGGAATCAATGTTTTCCTTTGGAAAAGGGAATTTGAATCTTTAGGGGTGAGCTTTCTACCAAAAAGGAAATCATTGAAGAGAGCTGAGATGAATTGTTACCAGTACTCAGGCAACTCTAGGAATATAAAATAATAAACAATGGATTTGTTCTTGTTAGAAAACATAAAAAACAGTTCTTTGAAATTTCATTCATTGCCTCACTTTCATTGTTGGAAGGTAAGGGGAAACCACCCATTTCATAGATAAAAATATGGTTACCCATCAGTACAAAGGTTATATATGGGAAAGTAGGTAAGAGTTGTTAAAGAATTTGTAACATACATTATACTGCCATTTAAGAGTCATTCAGGCCCAATAAAAGGGCTATCCAGAGACCAGTGGAGTGGAGAAAGGCCAAGGCCACAAAACCCACTCTTTTAGTGCATATTTACTTTGGAAGGGACCAAAATGGTGTGGAATACAACTTGTTCACTCTGCCTGCCTCTATGTAGGTAGGTTTGTTACATCAGAGAGGGGCAAGCCCACTGAAAGAAAGGGACTAATGTGAAAACTATATGGGTATTTGCTAAATACCAGCCTTATCGATTGCCCCGAGAGAGGTTAGAATGAAAGGAAGAAAGATCCTTGAGTTCTGGTTCGAATATTAGGTTATCTAGGAATAAGGATGAGGAAATATCCTTGAGTTCAAGTTCAAATATTAGGTTATCTAGGAATAAGGAGGAGGATCGATAAGGTGATCGATTTTGCAAATCCGAAGAACAATTAAATAAGTTGATATTGCCCTTCAATTGCTTGACTATAAAGCAACCAGGTCCATATATTGGAGCAGTGGTTAGTTGCATTGGCTAGTGATTCTTTTGTTTAATATCTATATTAAACTACCATAACCCCATTAGGACAAATCACATATCTGTGATTAGCCTGTCTCTTTGAATTTGAAATAGATAGAACAACTGGGTGTGAGACAATATATTTGAAATAAAGGGTGATGAAATTTTGGGAGATGTAATGTTCCTAATCAAAAATTTAATTTAAAAACCAATTAAACAAATAGTGCAACAGTGGAAAATTAAAAACATTTAGCAAACACCCATGAAACACTGTAATACTAGAACTGCTGAGACATATATTATGAAATATGAGAGCATGAGTACAATATATAAATGGAGTAGTGCACTTGGGCTTGTCTCAAGGATAAGATGGACCAAACCCAGGTGGTAGAACAGCTGGAAATGTGGTTGTTGAGTTGTTGCTCTACTATGCTCTGCATTGTCGCAATAAACTGCTAAATTGTTGACTTTGGCCTGCTGGAAAGTGCCCAAAAACTGCCCAGAAAAATATTCCCTTTTAGCCCTAGACTCCATAGACAAAACCCAGAAAAACACAAAAGGGAATTTCTCTGATTTTGACTTTGGATTTTCAGCCTCTTGGGGGCTGCTCTCTAGCTACATCTGCTGACTTTTGGCCTGTTGGAAAGTTCCGAAAAACTACCCAGAAAATTCTACCCCTTGAGCCTTAGACTCTTTAGACAAAACCAAGCAAAACCCAGAAGGGAATTTCTCTGATTTTGACTTTGGATTTTTGGCCTCTTGGGATCTGCTCTCCCGCTACATCTACTAACTTTCACCCTCCTGGAAAGTGCCCAAACACTCCCTAGAAAAATCTGTCTTTTCAGCCTAAGACTCTTTGGACAAAACCCAAAAAAACCCAAAAAGGAATTTCTATGATTTTGACTTTGGATTTTCAGCCTCGTGGGAGCTGCTCTCCAATTACATCTGCTGACTTTGGTCTGCTAGAAAGTGCCCAAAAACTACCCAGAAAAATCTTCCCTTTTAGCCTTAGACTCCTTAGACAAAACCCAGAAAAACCCAAAAGGAAATTTCTCTGATTTTGACTTTGGATTTTCAGCCTCTTGGGAGCTGCTCTCTAAGCTACATCTGCTAACTTTTGGCCTACTGGAAAGTTCCCAAAAACTTCTGCCCCTTTAGCCTTAGACTCCTTAGACAAAACCCAGAAAAACCCAGAAGGAAATTTCTCTGATTTTGACTTTGGATTTTCGTCATCTTGGGAGCTGCTCTCTGGCTACTGCTGCCAAATTCGATTTGCAAGAAGCACCCTGCAAATCCACCTGGAAACACCCCTAAAATGCTACTTTCCCCTGTACTATCTGATCCCTTGCTTCCCATATGGTCCTTGGCCCTGATGGTTGCTCAATCAAGCTCCATGAATTTGCTGTTGGAGGCCACTGCATAGTCTCTATGCCCAGAAATGTATACTGTTGCGTGTACTGGCTAGCTGGCTACAAAACATTGATAAAGTAACCTCAATGCTCCACCTTCCTTGCTCCCGAAAAATCCTAGCAATTGAGGGGTCTCTTGGCTGGCTAAATGAACCTCTGCATATTTCTGGGTGCCCAGAAAACATGCAGTGCCTTTCTCTGCATATTTCTGGCTACCTAGAAAACACAGTCATTTTCTCTGCATATTTCTAGCTGCTTATAAAACTCACAGTCCCTTCCTCTGCGTGGTTGGTTGAGCTGTGAATTGATGTTGGAAACTCCTACAATCTCCGTGGAACAGACTCCCTAGGGCAGGCATAGATGGTCCCCCGAAGTAGAGGTTGAATCTTTCCTGCGAAAGTCTCGTGGCTAAACAGTCAGTAGACTCGCCAAGTAGCAGAGCATACAAGAGTGAGTTTGTTTGTCAAATATTTAGAATGAAAACAAAATGAGAGTTGATCTGTCTTTATAACTCCTTGGGCCCCCTTAGCCTCATGTGGGCCCCACCATCCACCCATTCGATTTTCCCTCCAAGCATATCGAATGGCTAATTCGAACTCCTATGTGAGTGCCCCCCACATTTCACTGGCAGCTAAATAAAGTCGATTTGGCCCCTAAGACCCTAAGTCGAACGTGTGGGCCCTCTTCCTTAGTAAAAAATGTGCAAAATTGTGTAGCAGTGCCCTGCTACTAATGTGTTTAAGAAGGGACATGACAGGAGAACAAATTTCAATAGATTTAAATTGTTTTAGATTTCTAAAACATAAAACAAAAACACAAGCAAACAAACCGACCCATAGTATGAGATAAAATAAACTCCTCACTATCCAGGAACACCACCATTATTGTGATTATCGAATAAACTCCTCAGTAACCAACAACCACACACTTCAACTCCGTTAAAGACAAAAAGAAACAATAGGAAATAAAATAAACTTTCCAACATTGCGAACCTTCAACTCTGTTAAAGACAAAAAGAAACAATATGAAAATAATTAACTCTCCAACATTGTGATTATCAGACTTTTCTTGGGCTCTTAAACAAATCATGGATATCCACCAAGGGCATTAGACATCATGGAATTTTTTAATCAATCCTGGCATGCAATTATATGGAATAAATACAAGGGAAAAAGGAGAATAGTAACACGCGATTGGAATAAATACCAGGAAAAAGGAGAATAGTAGCACATGTGTCAGCGTCAGTCTCATTCATGAGGAAGCCATTATTTACATATGGTCACCTGGCAAAAACCCATAATCCAAAAGTTTAAAAATGTTCCAAATATCTAGAAATAATTTAGACAACAAATTACATAACCATCAAATAAAAATTAAAGGGTTGCGTTACAAAATGTTGAAATAAAATTTGAAGGGATGCGTACCTTGTCAACCTTTTCCATGCCATTGGATCCCATCTTATGTTCTGTTCTCCGCTTCTCTACTATGCAGCACCATCTTATGTTATGTTCTATCCTCTTCTCTACTCTGCAGCACCATCATATGTTTTGTTCTCCTCTTCTCTGCAACATCATCCTTGTCAGCTCTTGACCCCAAACCCTCTAAATAGGAACTAAAAAAGGAAGAACAATCCAACAAAACCAAAACTACACAACAATCCAAGCCAAAGCCAAAACAAAATAAAACAGAAGAGAAATAAAATTGCAGAATGACATAATTTAAGGTGGAAATGAGCATGGCCATGCTTGAAAAAAATGAAGAAGAAAAACAAAAAAATTACAACCTAAACCCCAACTTCTCTCCTATCTTCTCTGAACCCAAAACCCACCATCCTCCGCCAGGTGAAAAATTCTTCTTCACGGTGACCTGTTCCCAGCAAGAGGAAATTATTTACACCAGATTAAGGTATAGGAGGTTGCTCCTGCAAATAATGATGCCTCCTTCTGACTTGGGTCTCTCTAATCTGCGCCCAAATGAAAAATGGGGCTGTGGAAAACGAATGTGGCACCTCTGCTTTGTGCATAAGGACACATACACGTGCCTGGTCTCACCTCGCAAATGCCCAAATGTCGCACTCTCTTGTTATGATGAGAACACTAGGACAAGATGCCCAAATTCCAATGCGGCTACTAAATCCTGTGATAAGGACACTAGGATAGTCTGGTCTCACCTCACAATTTGTAAATGCCGCTTACATGAATGAGAAATTAAGAATGAGAATCAGGATGCTAGGGAATCAGGAGTTGGAGTTTGGAGAGTGGAGAGTGGAGTCCGAAATTCAGAAATAATTAATTTAAAAAAAAATCGGCCGATTGACAACTTAACAATCCTTCTTAAAACATTTTATAATATTATTCCAATTTATTTTTAAACCGACAAAACTCAAATTTTAATTTATTGTTTACTAGGAAAATTTGGTCCTTACTTCCGTGGTGTGCCAGAGGCCCTTTGAAGGGCTCTGGCATGCTCAAATTTTATCACTAATTTAGAGTATGAGTCTCAAACACATGCATAACTTACTTATAGATAAAGCAAAGTGCATTTAGTGATGAGTACTCTTTCTTTCTAGAGTAAGGTACTAGTGTTGTACAAGTGATGAATTGGAAAGCACATGGATGGATACACAAAGTATGACGTTCAAGCACATACATAAACAAAGGTTGGGATCCATAAATAAAACAAAGTACATTTTAGGGGTGAGGAATGCATATGAGTGATGTGGAATGATAATTTGAAAAATAGTCATGAGTAAAAAGTACATTTAGTGATGAGGCATGTATATGAGTGATGTGGATGGATAATTTGACAAATAGTTATGAGTGAAAAGTAAATTTAGTTATGGGGCATGCATATGAGCGATGTGGATTGATAATTTGACAAATAGTTGTGAGTGGGAGATTAAAAAGTCAGTTTTTTGTTATTTAACTTATATTTGTATTTTTTTGGCAAATTATTATTAGATATGAATAAACAAGATAAAAATGCTATGTGTTTTCTTTGGATATTGTTTTTATTTATCTTGCTCAAGGTGTATAAGATTTGGTGTTATTGGTAAATATGTGATTTTATTATAACATTTTATATTATGTATATATAAAGATAAGATTTGGTATTATTGGTAATGATGTGATTTTGTTATAAAAAATTATGTTATTTGTATATAAGTGTAATTGATATATTGTTTTTTTAATATTGTAAAAATATATTTACAATATTCATTATATTTTATTGGATGTATATACAAAAATAATATATTATAATTATTGTAGATTTTTTTTTTTATTTTTATAAATTATATTTTGAAAGTAAATTGATATCAACATTTTGTTTTTATATAGTTGATGAACTCTATATAATTTGTGGTTAGAGATTGCTTTTAAATATAAAATAAATAAATAAAGGACAAAATGTAAAGATATACAAATACTCAAAATCTATGTTTCTAGTGTTAACATAGAAACCAGGTTCATGGATGCAAAACTAATGAATAATGTCCATTTTCTTTTAGAACTTAATAACCTTGTCACAACATTACATACTAGAAATGTTCCAAGAAAATGTGTCGTAGCAAAACATTAAGAAATGTAATCTTTTCGAGCAAGAATTAATATACGTAGGGTTTATATATGTTATGGGTGATAAGGTAAATGTTGATCTTACCAAGGTTTATATCATCATGAAATGGCCAAAGGCAATCCAATTTTGTTGAGATGAGAGGTTTTGTTATAAATTTATAATATTTTCGTAAGTTCATTGCACATTGCTTTGGTATTGTCACACTACTAAATTCTTTGATAAAAGTATTAACAAAATTTCTTTGGATCAAGCTAGATCAAACATTTAATCAAATAAGAAGCTTTATGAGACATCAATGTTAGGGATTACAAATCTATCAAAACCATTTTATATTGAAGTTGATGCATTAGAAGATACATGAGGGGTTCATGTTGGGGATTACAAATCTATAGAGGAATTTTTATATACCGAGGCTAATGCATCAAAGTTATGTAATGGGAGAGTTGTCCTCATGTAATAAATAAGACTAATTGTTTATCATTCACAAACTTTCACATGAACTATCTTGAATGAATCTCTATATGATAAAGAATTAGTGTCTTATACTTTATATTAAGAAGTGAAAGTTTAGAGAACCAATATTTTAGGGGATGAAATAGTGGTTCACACTAATCATAAGCCACTTTACTTTTTGCATGACCTAAAAAAAACTACAACATGTAACACATGTCAACAAGATGTATTATTTGCAACAATTCAACCTCACCATCAAGGATAAGCAAGGAGATACAAATAAGATAAGAAGTGTTGAAAATGCAACAAGATGATGGAGCTTAGTGAAAAGAAGTCGCCTTCACTAAGTGGGCCCGCAGGCTATTTCTGGCGTAAAGTCTATTTTTAGACTATGTCTATTTTTAGACATATGGACCATGGTATATGAGTTGCAGGATGCTATTTATGGATGATTGGTCATGTTGGTAAAAATAGATGGACCTCTATTTTTAGACATATGGGCAGAGTCTATTTTTAGACTGCCAATCAAAAAAATAGAACAGTCGAATATTATTAGCTCTTAATAATATTTGGACTATAAATATTATCTTATCCTCTTGCAAGCACTTCAGTTCGAGCTACGGATGTGGCACATGCAACTGCCAGAAGGAAATACGCTTTTCCTATGGGTTAGTTGAGCTATTGCATGATGGACTTCAGTTAGAACTCAAGTGATTGAGTTTGCTGGAGTTGATTGAGGAGTTGATGGAGTTGTGTTCAGTTTGACTTAGTTGAACTAGTTGTATTTAGTCTAACTGAAAAATACACTAGTGATGAGTGGTGTGAATTAATTATTAATTAACTCACTAATTATTAACTCATAAATCAACTAAAATACATCAGTTAACTCAGTGCATGGACAGTTCAGTGGAGACAAATGTTAGAGGTGGGTGAAAGGGTGAGACTACTATCAGTTGTGACTATAGCTGTGCATGAGATTTGCACCATCATTCGTTGAGATTGCCAATGAGGATTGCGTAGTACAATCCAAGGGAATTCGAACTTGGATCTGATCTATTCTCAACTTGGATTGTGCAGTAGAGGCAGGCAAACAGTGGAGGAGATTTGAACCCGTGACTTGTTCAGATCTGAGCTAGTTTTGTGTGTAGCATGTGGAGATAGTATTGAGTACTTGTGAGGAGTATTGTACTATGTATTGTTACATGTTCTATATCATTATAATATACATATAGTTGGGGGTTTTCAGCTGTATGCTTTCCCCAGTACATACTGTGTTGATATGTGTGATTGATGTTTCAATGTGCGCATGCGATTGTTTTTTTAATTCCACAAATTGATGATCAATGGTAGAGGAGGTTATGTATTATGCATGCATTCCGCAAATAGTGTATAATCAAGATAATCTCTGTGAATAAGTGTTATATTATTCAAATTTCTACAAAAAACATGAATACCACTGTGTTTATAGTGATTAAGCAACCAAAGATCAAAAAATACCAATTCAAATCTAAGTATAGTGACATTGATAAAGCCATGGACTCCCTTTATGTTGAATCTTTTAAACATTCCAACTCTTCATGGATGGGAAAATGAATCTAAAAAATTCTCACCATCTTAAGAGGGAGCATGAATGAATTAAATGCCTTTGTCTACTAGGAATAAGTTCATGGAGTAATAAACTAAAAATGAAATGTATGCTATCACAATTGGGGAGTAGGATATCCCAATTTGAGAGCACAAATTTTGAATTTCATAACCATAATCATGAATTTTCAATGCAAGATCCATATCATCAATGCTTCAAGTCAACACCAAGGAACTAATACATTTCAAAGATTTATATGAGGAATTTGATTGTAATGATCTTGTAACATGGATATTTTATATGGATTAATAATTTGATCTACACCAAGTGGAATCCTTACAAAAGGTAAATATTGCGTCCATGTTTTCAGAACAAGACCAACATGTATGGTATCAATGCATTTGTGAAAGAAAATAGGATTATGTTATATCTTGGTCCATTTTTATAGAAGAATTGATAACACATTATGGGGATGTTGGACATGTTGTGTCATGGTTTTGGCATTGATGTCAACCTAGTAGTGGTGGTCCTCATGATGTTAACCTAGTAGTGGTGGCCCTCATGATCCTATTGGTTTGTAGAGGCGATGGTGTCTTATCAAAATATGATGTCAACTAGGATGTCTACCTAAGGAGTTAGCTGTGGAGTTGATTGTTGTTGGCATTGATGTTAACCTAGTAGTGGTGGTATGCATGATGTTAACCTAGTAGTGGTGGCCCTCATGATCCTATTTGTTTACAGAGGTGATGGTGTCTTGTCTACCTAGGATGTTAACCTAGGATATATGCCTAAGGAGTTAGTTTTTGAGTTGATATTTGTTGGCATTGATGTCAACAAGCTCAAAGGAGTTGTCATGATTATTAGGGGCTTGATGACACGGTATTAAGGTGTTTTTGATGTTTGCAAATTCTTAGACAGGTGTTGGAGATGCTTGAACAGGTGTTAGAGATGTTGGATAGGTTTTGGAAGAGTCGAGCTACAAATATGGTTGAAGAAGGGACATAACGTAGGTATTGAACAATAAAGTGCGTTATAATGTAGGTTTTGAGCCATAAAATGCATTATAAAAGGGCCGAGAAATTGACATAACACATGTAAGGAATTGTAAGGTACGTTATAATGCAATTTTGGAGGCATAAAGTGCATTATGGTCATAACACAGGTTCTAAGGCATTAAGTATGTTATAACATGGGTTTTGTGTATCAAGTTTGTGTTGCAACCAATAAGTGGAATTTCTCGAATTATGCACACACTCAGGTTAATTCCAGGGGCATTTACTAAGGTTTTTTCACATAGTATTTGGTGGATAAATTCAACTTGAGTTAATCCTCATCCTAGAAGATGATCAAGTAAAAATGATGAGGATTAGTGCTTTGCATTGGTTGCATATTTCTTCATTGATAATGATGGACCACTTGCTGGCTCTAATGACAGTCTCCCTAATTTGATTGAGATATCTTCTATATCTGCCTCTCTCTCCCCTGTCAAGTCTCTGAGATCATCTGTCATTAAATTAACAATTTCCTTCTTTTGTAAAATCCACTAGCCTATCCAATTCTATCAGATTGGAATCAAATTCCTTTGTGCGCACAACTAATGATGAGGAGCAAAGGATCTATCCTGCTATCACCTTCACCCAACATATATATATTCTCACTGCAATTATAAAGACAACCTCATAATATAATTGCGGTTGTGTGATTCCGGGAAATGTGAGAGAAGCGCACAGCAATTAACTGGTGATATGAAGTAGGCGCACAACAATGTGGAAAAATTTATAAATAAACCACCACAGCTATACCATACATCCACTCTATGAATAACTGCACACATCAATTGTAAATATGCACACACACAGTCTTGAAATTTACCAATACAAACAATATATGAGTATATCATACGAAAATTTAAATATGCACAAGAGTTCTTCACGAACTAGGCTATTATGAAACTAATGGACAGTGCGTTCAACAGTTATAATTATAAACCCAACCCTCAAACTTGTTTATGGTGCGTGCGGCCAGCATCTTATACCACAGATTTAAGCTCACGGGTTCAATAAACCACGGAGTATAAACAATTCAAATCAACTAACTACGGTTTCGTCGTCCATACAATCAAAGAAGACAACGATTCTACCAGTTCACAGCTTTGAACTACGATTAAACACAGCCTTTATCACATAACAATTTCATAGTCCAAGTTTTGCCCATACACAGGAACGCCTACCATTCATTCAAGGCGTTGTCTGTTTAATTTGAAGAGCTGGCGATTCTACTCCATTAACAAGATAACATTCCAGTTTTTACATGAGAGAAAACATTTTTCCAGAACACTGGCATCGCCTCCCTAACCAGCTTGGCGGCCAAGTCCCTTTTTTATTCATATAGATAATTTTGCCTCTTACAAAAGCAACCTTTTACAGCCTTTTACAAGGTAATCTAAGGTTTTTTTACAATTTGGCTATCTTGTGAAAAGATAGCAAGTTTTATTCTCCATCTTATCCTACTTTTTTTTTAAAATAACATGTTTTATTTTTATCCTATTTTTAAACTAGAAAACATAGAAACTGTCGGCTTTTTTTTTTCTGTCTGAGTGGCATGCACCTGCATCAGACTCCCAAGGTTGAAAATTATCATGATCTCCTGATCATGCGTTTTAGTCTTTCTTCTTGTCTTCCAGGGTCCCACACTTTGTTCTGCAAGTTATCATCTACTGTTGCTTGCTGCTTTTCTCCAGGTCTCCATATTTTATGTTGTCTTGCTCCACTAACTGCACTATCATAATCTGTCTTTGTTTTCATCTTGCTACTGCTTCTGCTGCTTCTCTTCCTTGCTGATGTCTTCCGCTGAGATGCTTTCAACATGATTCTTCTAATGAGCTCAATTTTTTTGTCCAATAATTCTTCTAGTTGTTGATTTCTTGCTGCCTGCTGAGCTAAGACGGCTTGCTCAATTTTTGCTATCACTTGCTGACTTCGTGCTTCTATGCTTGTTTCTGTTCTGACTGCCACCCAATCATCCATACCCTCTTGTCCTCTGGAACATAAAACTTCTTCTCTCTTCAACTGAGTCAACTGTTCTATACCAATACCTGCATTCATAAAACACTTGTTAAAATAAAATTCAAAAGGCCTCAGTGCCTTACTTCCCATTGCCAGGTTTTCAGTATACTGATCCCAATCATTCTTGAGATTATCATACATCCTATCCTCAGCATCACCTTCTCCGAGAATGCCTCTGTATTCTAGTTCATAAAAATGAACCTCTTTATTTTCATTCATCTCTGTCTTTATATTCTATATATTTATTCCCTGTACTTCTAGTCTCTTCTCTAGAATACTTAACTCATGCCATAAACCTGTCATCTCTTTTGAGAAATTTTCTGTGCAATCTTCAATACTTTCACAAGCCAAGCTTCCTGTTGTTACCATCTCATCACCTGCATACATGTACAACTTGTCAGTTTGAAAACTACAAGTTTTAACAGTCTCACTTGTCGGTTCAGATACCAGCTCTTCCAGCTGATCCTCTTCTTCATTTACATGAACTTCATCTTGTACTGCAACAACAAAAACATTACTGCTTTCTTCTTCATTCTTTTCCATGCTAGTGTCAGCTTCACAAGATTGCGTATCCTTCTCAACACCTGTAATCACATCACAATTGTCAGTTATACAAACACAAGAATTCACACTATCCAACTGATCTGAATTTACCCAATAACTCAAGGGATCATCAATGATCTTCTCCTCTGCTTCACCAATGGAAACCTCCTCTTCCAACTCAGCTGCTCTGAGTTCTTCCCGTCTCAGCTGTACATCCACTATCTGCTCCAAGTATTCCTTTCCTCCAAATAATAGAGTTTTTGGATGAGTCTTCTGTCTCGGTCCATCTTCTTCTTGTAGAGGCAACAATGTATCATTGACACCACCTTTTCCAAACTTGTAGGTGTTTCTTTTTCCATCATGCATGGCTTCCATGTCATATTGCCAAGGTCTTCCAAGCAATATGTGACACACGTCCATAGGCATCACATCACAAACAATTTTATCTTTGTACTTGCCCACTTGAAATTCCACTTCACATTGTTCACTTACCAGCAGTTGATGTCCCTTTTTCAGCCATGACACTTTATAAGGTGTTGGATGCTTCTTTGTCCTCAGCTTCAATTTCTCCACTACTTCTGTAGAAACCAAATTATCAGTGCTGCCACTATCAATGATCATCTGGCAACATTTTCCTTGGAATTTACACATTGTCCTGGATAAAGCCTTCCTTTGTGGCGGTTCAGCCATCTCCTTTGCTGGTTTAAGTAAAACTTTATTAAGTACCAGAGACTCTCCTCTTTCTGGTGTATTCACTTCTTCTGTTACTGCTGCCACTGGTGCCTCTTCCTCAGCTGGAGCCACAATTGCATTCCTCTGCTTTATTTTTGCATTCTCTGGGCATTCAAAAGCTCTATGTCCCAGCTTATTGCATCTGTAACATCTTATTTCTCTGCCTCCTCCTCTGCCTCCTCTACCTCTAGAAAAACTCCCTCTGCCTCTTGCATCACCTCCTGTGGATGCATGCTGGGTTGAGCTACTGCTAGCTCCTTCTGCAGGTGTTGTAGATATTCCACTACCACCTTGACTTTCTTTACCTCTGAAAGTCCCTCTCCCTCTGGCAGACTACTTCCTCATGAGTTTTTCCTCAGCTTTCAGTGCTATCTGATAAGCTTCTTCTACTGTTTTAGGAGACAGTAAACTTATATCATCCTGAGTGTCCATCCTGAGGCCATCCATATATCTAGCTACCTTCTCATCTGTATCTTGGGCTTCTCCAGCTCTTATGCTCACCTTATAAAACTCTTCTGTATATTCTTTTACTGTTAAAGCTCTCTGCCTAAGATTTTGCATTTATCTAAACAATGTCTGCCGATAGTTACTGGGAAAAACTTACCTTTTAACTTTACGACCATTCTGCTCCAATTCTTGATTGGCTGCTTACCCAGTCTTTTCCTTTCTACCTGCACACCATCCCACCAGAGCGCTGCATGGCCTTTTAATTTGGTGACAGCAAACTTTACCTTTTTCTCATCTTCCGTTTCTTCATAATCGAAGAATTTATCCATGCTATTAATCCAGTCGATCAATTCTTCTGGGTTCGGTCCTCCTTGGTTGATCGGCACTAATTGGTTCCATGGCCTGGTTGTGGATTTCAACACTGACTGAAAGAACCTCATCTCAGGAGTAACCTCTACAGCTTCCTCCTCTGTAGTTTCAACTTCGGGCTCACTCACATCTCCGTCATCTATGTTCCTGTCTAAGGTTAACGCATCTAATCTAGCTCACAACTCTTCTATGCTTTCCATTATTTCAGCGTTTGCAATAGGCCGTCCTCTTCCACCACGTCCTTGTCCTCTTCCAATTCTGAAAGCCATCCTTCTCCTGCTCCTGAGATTCAATTCTATGTCTGTTGCTGGCTCTGATACCACTAATGATGGACCGCTTGCTGGCTCTAATGACAGTCTCCCTAATTTGATTAAGATATCTTCTATATCTGCCTCTCTCTCCCCTGTCAAGTCTCCGAGATCATCTGTCATTAAATTAACAATTTCCTTCTTTTGTAAAATCCACTAGCCTGTCCAATTCTATCAGATTGGAATCAAATTCCTTTGTGCACACAGCTAATGATGAGGAGCAGAGGACCTGTCCTGCTATCACCTCCACACAGCATATATATATGCTCACTGCAATTATAAAGACAACCTCATAATATAACCGCGGTTGTGTGATTCCGGGCAATGTGAGAGAAGCACACAACAATTAACTAGCGATATGAAGTAGGCACACAGCAATGTGGAAAAATTTATAAATAAACCACCACAGCTATACCATACATCCTCTCTATGAATAACCGCGTACATCAATTGTAAATACGCACACACAGTCTTGAAATTTACCAATACAAACAATATATGAGTATATCACACGAAAATTTAAATACGCACAAGAGTTCTTCACGAACCAGGATATTATGAAACTCATGGACAGTGCGTTCAACAGTTATAATTATAAACCCAACCCTCAAACTTGTTTATGGTGCGCGACCAACATCTTATAACACAGATTTAAGCTCACGGGTTCAATAAATCCACGAAGTGTAAACAATTCAAATCAACTAACTACGGTTTCGTTGTCCATACAATCAAAGAACACAATGATTCTACCAGTTCACAGCTTTGAACTACGATTAAACACAACCTTTATCGCATAACAATTTCATAGTCCAAGTTTTGCCCATACACAGGAACGCCTACCATTCATTCAAGGCGTCGTTTGTTTAATTTGAAGAGCTGGCGATTCTACTCCATTAACAAGATAACATTCCGGTTTTTACATGAGAGAAAACGTTTTTCCAGAACACTGGCATCGCCTCCCTAACCATATTGGCGGCCAAGTCCTTTTTTTATTCATATAGATAATTTTACCTCTTACAAAAGCAGCCTTTTACAACCTTTTACAAGGTAATTTAAGGTTTTTTTACAATTTGGCTATCTTATGAAAAGATAGCAAGTTTTATTCTCCATCTTATCCTACTTTTTAAAAAAAATAACATGTTTTATTTTTATCCTATTTTTAAACTAGAAAACATAGAAACTGCCGGCTTCTTTTTTCTGTCTGAGTGGCATGCACCTGCATCAGATAAAAGGTTGGAGTTTGAAGCAAAGGGGTTATATAGAATGAGAGAGTATGCTACATAATTGCAAATATAGAGTGCAGATCAAAGATTAGATTGGGAGCGTATGTGAAAGGATGATGGAGAATAGAGATTGCTGAGTTTATATGGAGAATAGAGAATTGTTGTAGTTGTTGTAGTAGAGTTCATATTGTTGATGTGTTTGTGTTGTAGGGGTTTTATTGGAGAGTGTACTGTTGTAGCATATTTATATGAGTTCTCTATGGTTGCTAGTGTTTGTTAGTGATGACTAAGTATGAGGTCCAATTTATTATTGTATGTTGTTATAGGATTTGAGTTAGATGAGAAGATTGCTTGTGTTGAGGTGATGTATTGATTGTGTTTGAGTTGCGTTGCAAAGTTTTATATACAAATTGGTTGTTATGTTGCAGATTATTCATTATGGCGAGTAGTGGATTTCCAGGCAAGTGTTGGCTCATGTATTCAGGGTGTAGCAACATCCTTTAGGTATATGACTGGGAACTTGGGAGTGGTGGCCTCCATTCAGTGGTGGCTTCTAGTAAGTGGTGGCCTGCAAAGTCGAGGGAGTGGTGGATTCCTGCAGGTGGCAACTTGAAAAGTTCATACGGGTAGTGATATGGAACGAGTAGCGGCTCACATGATATGAAATTTGTGGCTTGCACACTTGTGGTTTCCAGTTTATATGTAAAACAAGATTTTTTATAATAATAGAAGAACAACTAAGCAAAACATATGACAATGGTTTTCTCCCTTGCGGTTTCTACCTTACGTCTAATGTCTCTTTGTGTGCATATTATATTGTCTATGTTGTTCCTCATGGTTATTTTCTTTGGTGGTTATGTGCTTTGATATGATGCTTATGATTCATGCTTATTCATATATATACTCGCGTGTTATCCTTCTAATGAAAAAGAATTAGGGTTTGAAATAAGTAAGGAAAAAATGCACCAAACTTTTATACTTGGAGAATAAGGGAGACTGGAAACTGTTATACTCAAAGAAAAATACACCAAACGTTTGAGATGCTACAAAGAATTAACAGAGATGGGAGAGAGGTAAGCATTAGGTAAGAAATGAAAAATGTCTTGGTATAGGTCTAAGCATAAGTAGCGTGTGCTAGAATATGAGACATGTATGGAAAAAATAGCACACAAATGGGTAGAAAGGACATAAGCCACTGAGACAGAGTTAGAAAAATAGATATTATTGAAAACCATAGAGAGGTCTGTTACAAAAATAGGCAAGAGTAAAATAAATTCTCAAGTATGAAATGTGTCTGCATAAGGAATAGAGCTTTCAATGGTTTACACTGACGAGGACATTTTAACAGATCTGCGCTCTAATACCATGTTAAACACACACATGGAATGGATAGCAAAATAAAATAGAACGTTGAATAATTTATTATTCACAAAGATATACATTTATAATGCATCCTTATGGTTGTTGGTTTCATATTCCAAGGTCTCTTGGACTCTAGTGATTGTTCACATTCCACAACACCAACCCTTAACAGATAAAGTGTCCAACATCTATGAGTAAATATGCTCTTGTTCCCTTAGTTTAGCATTAATTTTGCATAACCCTAACTACACTTAAATGAGCTATATTTATTTCTTTAAAACTAATAAATAAACTCAATCCTAAAGAAAAAAATTGATGATTGACAATCTAACAATTAGCTTGCATATTCTACATAGTTAAATGAATAAAGGAACTTTTTGAAAACATCGTTTCAAGTCGAGTTTACAAAATGATTGGGAAAAAATAAACTATAATTTGTTCAATTTAAATTAAATTAAAGGTTAATCTCATTTCCTTATAAGATATATTTTTATACAACGATATTAGATGTACAAATTTTGATAGGTGTAATCAAAATTTAGTTCAAATACTTTGAATAAAGTAAACCAAACTCACATGAAAACAAATTTCTAATTTCCTAGTTATTTTGATTCAATTTTTATCTATATCTTGTAGAACAAATTAATTTAAAAGAACATTAAAAGATTATATTATCATCATACAAAAGTCTCTCAGAGACACATACAAATTCAAACATAACTTGAAATGGATAATAACAACTCTCAACAAATGAGAACAACAAATCTCTAACCACAACTGACTTCATGTCTTAACAACCATATGTCAATGAAACAAATTGATTATTCTCTCACCACAACTACACCAATCACCTATTAATCATATTTACATCTTCAAATAAATACTAGGTTCAAGTTTTAATTATCTCTTCTTATGAAAGGACAAGTTCCTCACTTCTTCTTTTTAAGCACTCTTTTCACTTAAAGGCTATAAAGCCAAAATCTTAAAAAATAGAGGGAATATCATAATTCTTAACATACACAAGCTCTTCAATTTAGAAATCAAGCAAGGATTCCCTAATATTTGAATTCAAAATATTCTTATACATATTTTTAAAAGTGGTGATAAAAACAATGTTATTTGTGAAGCCAAATCGACGCACACTGTGCTAATGCTGACTCCAACTCTCCGACATTCTGCCGTCTTCAGAGATCACCGCCACACCCGCGCTGAACCTACCACACCGCCATTGATTTCTAGATATTCATCTGAATCACATGCAAGATTCTAGATCCTCCTTCACCCTCTGTAAATTTGTATTTTATCAGCCTAAGCAAGGCAAGCTAAGGCCTAGGCCTATTATGTAATACTAAGTATGATTTCTTTTTCCATTGTCTATGATGTTTTCTTATTGCTAGAAATGTTTTTATTTATGTGTTGCTTCTCGAAACTAATAGCTGGTATCAGAGCCTTTTTATGATTGTGGATATTTCCCTTGAATGTTTTTTTCGTTGTTTGACGTTGTGTGTGATGCCCAACCAAGAGAGAGTGAAGCACATATTAGCATAATGAATGATGTGAGCCAAGTGGGTTACCAGTGTTGAGCTTGACGTTAGAGGAAGTGGTGGATTGTCCACGCAGAAGCTCACTGCATCGAACAAAGCATAAGCCTTCAGAAGGATTGATCAAGAAGAATAAGAGTGCTAAGATATGCCCCTAACAAATGCATTTTCTCAGCCAGAAGCGTTATTGCTGTAGAGAACAAAAAAATAAACTCGGAACTGATAGAACCACATATTATCACGACCAAGCTTAAGCCAATTTCCTCTAACAGAGAATGCAAGGTGAAGAATATGTCCGGCAGATTGTTGAAAAGAAGTGAGCGCACGTCCAGGAATGTTAAAACTAAAAGACAGTTGTTGCCAAAAAAATAGGGATGTGGACATATGGCGGAACGTGTCGCTGGTGCGTGAGTTCATAAGTTTTTTTCAAATTAATATGGCCACGTATATGTGAAGCATGAAGTGTTTATGAACCATATATAATTTATATGCATGAAGTGTTTATGGAACATATATAATTTATATGTTTTATAACTATTGGCAATTTGTTAATTTTAATATTTTAAAAAGGGGAAAAGCCATTATTATGTGAAGAACAATATTTTGTTTAAAGGATATTGATTTTGGCAAAAGGTAATAATTAAAGTTTTGTTTTTAAGTGGAGTTTTTTTGTTTTTGGGGCATGAATTTTATTGACAATGGAAACAACAGTTACGGATATGGAGAATTTGAGTGGGGCTAATTTTTCCCTATGGAAATCTAGACCCCATGTTGAAGCCCCGAAAATCGGGTCGACAACAAGGGGGATACCCACCCGATCCGGACCTTGGTTGGCAGCTCCTTATCCGTTTGGTATAGCGGGTCCGACTAGGGATGACGGGACCAGTTTCCCGACCTTGGGTGTGTGTGTGTGTGTAGAGTTTGAACTATGCTGATCTAAGAGGAATTTAAAGCTAATCTAATTTAGACTCTTTAAACTAACACTATGCTATTGTAGTCTAATAAGAAACAATACATCTAATCTACACTAACCCGGGGTGTATATCTTCTATTATGCGATCTAAAAATATTTCGAACAATAACTGGTAATAAAGATCATTCAACTATTATAAGAATAGAAATCATTAAAGATAAACTATTTTGCATAGGAAGTTAGGCAAAACAGTTGTGAACAACATATCGCATAATAAGTTACTCATATGTCAGATACAAACAATATGACTCCATCGTACAAAAGTGCCAAATGATAACCCATACATTCATATAATGACAT